>JAHHUM010000641.1:189198-474032 GCA_036173005.1 Crenichthys baileyi
TCCAATGGGCCTCCACACTCATTAAATGTGAATCCAATAGAGCACCTTTTAATGTGGGTTCAAGATTCACAAGAGTCATGGATGCTAAGCAGAAAATCTGCATTTGCATCTGTGATGAAATCCATAAAAAAAGGTTTCAGACATCTTGGAATTCTGAAGGCATCCAAGTCCAATCTACTTCAGTTGGGGTACATGTTGGCTAGTGCAAGGCGCAACCAAAAATTGTGCAAAAATTCCAACCCTTCAGTAAAAATGTTTTAAAGAGCGGAAACCCAAATTGCCCCTACTTCTGGTTGAGTCAAAAAGCCTGAGGTCAGTTGATCAGTTTTTACATTTACTGTGTTCATATATATGTTTATGATTCATTTTTCTCTTTATTTGTAAAGTTTTTCAATTCAATTCAATTCAGTTTATTTATATAGCGCCAATTCAACACATGTCGGTCTCAGGCACTTCAAAAAAGTCAGGTAATACATTCCAAATTTAATCTTAAACATTGAACAGTAAACCAAAAGCCAGATTTTTGTTTTTATTCAAATTGGTAAAAAGGGTTTTTTTTTTTCCCAAAGAAAGGAAACCCAGCAGATTGCATCCAGTCAGTGACTTGCAGCATTCATCCCCCAATGAAAAGTTTAAGAGACAGTGGGAACAGTCACTGGCGTTGACTTTGCCAGCAAACCCTCATACTGAGCATGCATGTAGCGACAGTGGAGAGGAAAAACCCCACTTTTAACAGGAAGAAACCCCCAGCAGAAACCCAGGCCCAGTGTGAGGGGCCATCTGCCACGACCGGCACTGGGGGTTTGAGAGAAAAAGAGCAGAGACCAAAAGAGAACAAAAGCACTTGATCCAGGAGTACTTTCTATGGGGAAGAAAAGGTAAATGTTAAGGGGTGAGCTCCTTTAGTCGTTTTTCACCTAGAAAGAAGGAAAAAGATAAAACTCTGAGCCAGTTTTCAAGTTTAAGAGTCTGAAGAGAGCACATAGAGTTAGTTACAGTAAAAGCTCAGTCAGTAGCTTTTGTCTAGGAGAGAGAAAGGGGGTTTTTAAAGATGAAAGGACAAAGGGCCATGTGGAAACCGGAGGGGGTGAGCATTAAGTTGTTGCCAGCAGAAGCCTGGAGGATTCCCCCTCGGAAAAAGGTGTCACAGGTAGACACAGAGTCAGGGGCCCGGGTTTTAAGCTTCTAGGAAGAGAAAAGAGAGAGAACAAAAGTTAAAAACGCTGAAAATAACAGCAAATAATAAAAAATTGAAGAGTAGTGGGAGAAAGTAGCGAAAAAGGGGGAAAGTGGCCATTATGTCTTCCAGCAGCCTAAGCCTATAGCAGCATAACTACAGAGATAGCTCAGGAAAACATAAGCCACTCTAACTATAAGCTTCTGGGATACGCCCCCCCGAAATCAGCTAATCCTCCAGCCAAAGCCGTTGAGGTTGCCCCCTTCAACACCCTTTTTGCCCCCTGCTTCCGGCCTAAGGCCACTCTAACTATAAGCTTTATCAAAAAATGAAAGTTTTAAGCATAGCCTTAAAAGTAGACAGTTTGTCCATCTAGTATATCCTGGACAGGATATTTCTAATTTTGGCAATGTTCCGGAGATGAAAAAAAGGAAATCCTAGAAACCTGTTTAAAAAGTGGGATTTAAATGACATGTCCTGGTCCCAAAAAAAACAACCCAAGGGTTTTTTACTTTTTTTACGGGGGGCAATTAATTTCCATCCAGGTTAGGTGATTGGGGGAGGCAAATTTCTTTTTTAAAAACTTCCCGGTCCAAAGAAAGCAACTTTCTGTCTTGTCTGAATTTAGAAGCAGAAAAATTTAAAGTAAACAAGTTTTTATGTCTTCAAGACATCTTGTAGTCTATCTAAAATGGTTGGGTCTCAGGATTTTTGGATAAGTAAAGGCTGAGTGTCATCAGCCCCCCTTAACAGTGAAAAATCTATTCTATGCTGCCTGATAAAATTTTACCTATTGGAAAGCATATATATAGTAAAGAGAATTGGGCCCCAAGTACTGAACCTGTGGTACTCCCCAATTAAACCCGGGTTTAAAGATGATTTATCATTTACATGAACAAACTGGAATCTGTCAGACAAAAAAGATTTTTAAAACCCCAGCCTAGCGCTTTCCCCTGTAAGCTACAGCAATATTATGATCGACTGTTATCAAATTGCAGCACTGAGATCTAACAGAACCAGTACAGACACAAGTCCATTATCTGAGGGCAATAAGAATATCATTAGTGACTTTCAGCAAGAGCTTTTCAGTGCTTTGATGAGCTCTGAAACCTGACTGAAACTCCTTCAAACAGGTCATTGCTGTGTAAATGCTCACACATTTGATTAGCAACTTTTTTCTCAAGAATTTTTGATAAGAATGGAAAATTGGATATCGGTCTGTAAAATTTATTAAGTCATCTCGATCAAGCGAAGGTTTCTTAAGCAAAGGGGTTTTTAAATTACAGTAACCCTTTAAAAGCCTGTGGTACATATCATTTTTAAAGATAAATTTTAAACCATATCTAAAATGGGGCTGGTAGTCCGAGGGGGAAAACCCTTCCTTAAAAAATTTGGTTGGGGATTGGGTCTAACATACAAGTTGAAGGGTTTAGATGAAGCTAAATTTCTGATAATTCTGGAAAAGCTCCACAGGATCAAAAAGGTCCAAACACAGATCAGTTTCCCAGTTACTTCCAAATGTTGTCTCACTCGTTGAGGATGAAGTAATCTTCGGAGTATGTCAAAGATTTTTTTCTTAATAGAATCAATTTTATTTTGGAAGAATCCCATAAAGTTATGACTGCTGAGAGCTAAGGGGAGGGGATGGCTCAACAGAGCTATGACTCTGTGTAAGTTTAGCAACTGTATTAAAGAGAAACCTGGGTTATTCTTGTTCTCTTTGTTTTAAGCTTGGTGAAGTGTCTTTTTAAAACAACTAGGCTATTTTTCCAGATTAAGTAGGAATCCTCTAGGTGTGCAGAGCGCCATTTTCGCTCCAATTTTTTAACATTGTGCTTTAAAGTACGCAGCTCTGAATTAAACCAGGGAGCCTGCCTCCTATGAATAATTTCCTTCTTTTTAAGGGGGGCTGCATTGTCTAATGCATCACGCAATGATGAAGTAACACTATGAACAAGAGAATCAATTTGTGAAGGGGAAGAAACAAAATTTTTGGCCCGTCCACTCTGTTTTTCTGTGATAATGAGGAAAAATTAACAGTGGAAAAGATTCTTTAAAGTTTTTTTTACAGCATTGTCTGATAATTTCTACTATAATGACATTTTCTTCAGGTGTGTAGTAGGTGTGAGTACTCTGTTAAATTAAACTAAAAAGTTATTAAAAAATGGTCAGACAGCACAGGTTGTGAGAAAATATTGTTTTGTCTTTACACTCAATGCCATATGTCAGCAAAAGGTCCAGAGAATAAAAGACAAACGTGGGTAGGTTTTGTTAATGTTTTGAGTAAACCCAATTGAGTCTAAGATGCCATTAAAGGCTATATTTAGCTATCACTTTTTCAGTGTCAACATGAATTTAAATCCCCCCTATAATAACTTTATCTGTATTTAACACTAAATCAGATAAAAGGTCTGAAAACTGATCTAAAAATTCAGAGTAAGGTCCTGGTGGATGGTAAAAAACAAAAAAGTGGTTTTAAACCTTTAAAAAAAAAGGATTAAATATTCAAAAGAGTTGTAGCTATTGATTGGTCTGGGACTAATCAATAAATCGGACTGAAAGATGGTTGCTACTCCTCCTCCTCGCCCAGTATTTCGAGGATGTGAAAATTTTAAATAATTTTAGGAGTTGACTCATTTATAGTAAAATAATCCTCTTGCTGCAGCCAGGTTTCTGTGAGGCAAAATAAAATCTGATTGTCACAAATCAGGCACTAAATAGCAAAGTCTTTTAGAGAGAGATCTTAGTTAAGTAAGCCACATTTATTTTTTTATTTTTATTTTTGTCTGAGTTGTGTTTTATTTTTTTTTGTTTTCCTGATTTCCCCTTTTTAGATAATTTTTTAATCTATTCAATTTTGGCCGTGGGCGAGACACTATCTTAATAGGGTAATGGTGGGGTAGCGGTACAGAAGCTGCAGAGAGGAGTGTTAAACTACGACCCTGCTTCCTGGTATGAACCCTGGGTTGTCAGAGTTTTTTTTGAGAACTAATAAAAATTTGGGCCAGATTCCTAGAAAGAAGAGCTGCTCCATCCAAAGTGGGATGGACGCCGTCTCTCCGGATCAGACCAGGTTTTCCCCAAAATGTTTGCCAATTATCAATGTAGCCCACATCGTTTTCTGGAGACCACCTAGACAGCCAGCGGTTGAATGACAGCATGCGGCTAAACATGTCATAACTGGTCAGATCGGGGAGGGGACCAGAGAAAATTACGGAGTCCGACATTGTTTTGGCAAACTAACACACCGAAGCAACACTAACTTTAGTGATCTCCGATTGATGTAACCGGGGTTCATTACCGCCAGCATGAATTACAGTCTTACGTTTTTACCTTATCCTTAGCCAGCAGTTTCAGGTAGGATTTAATGTCGCCCGTTCTGGCCCCTGGCAGACATTTGACTATGGTCGTGGGGTCTCTAG
The DNA here is from genome assembly GCA_036173005.1 of Crenichthys baileyi. Classification (NCBI taxonomy): domain Eukaryota; kingdom Metazoa; phylum Chordata; class Actinopteri; order Cyprinodontiformes; family Goodeidae; genus Crenichthys; species Crenichthys baileyi. The sequence continues at coordinate 193,798 of JAHHUM010000641.1, forward strand.
TGCCACGTTTCTGACTATGGAGCTTCCAATTACCAGAGTTTGGCTTCTCAGCGGGTGTGTCGCTAGGGGGGAAAAATCTATTAGAAACGCAGACGGGTGGTGGTGACCTGTGGGCTGAGATCTAGGACTATCAGAATCAGAATCAGAATCAGAATTCTTTATTTGTCATTGCTCCACTGGGTGCAACGAAATTTCCAAAAAAAACAGAAAAAAACAGTGCAGGCAAGTAGTGCAAATTTAAAGAAAATAAAAAAAAAAAAATTTTAAAAAGTTTAAAAAGGGCTGTGCCGGTGGAAAAAGATATATATTATATACAGAAATTTTTACAGGTTATTGCACGTGAGGTAGCATTTTTGCAAAAGGGGAAAAATTTGCACGGAATGTATTTATGTTTATGTCATTATTGCTATTTACAGTTGTTACAGTGTACATGAGTACATGGAGCGTTCAGGGCAACAACAGCTCTAGGAAAGAAGCTTTTTTTTTCAGTCTTTTGTTTTTGTCCTCATTGCCCTGAAACCCCTCCCAAGGGGAGCATTTTCAAAAAGATGGTGACCAGGGTGGGGGGGTCCTGAAGCTGCGGGCTCTCCTGAGGCAGCGGGTGGAGTAAATCTCCCCCCGGGGAGGGAGAGGGCAGCCAGTATTTTTGAGCGGTTTTTGATGACCCGTTGGAGCTTTCTTCTTTTTGGCAGTGCAGCTGGAGAACCACAGCGGGGCCCGCAGCTCAGCACCGACTCCACCGTGCAGCGGTAGAAGGACAGCAGCAGCTCTGGTCGTAGTTGTTCTTCCTGAGAGTCCTCAGGAAGTACAGTCTCTGCTGGCCCTTTTCTTCAGGATCGCCGTGGAGTTAGAAGTCCAGTCAGGTCCTCGCTGATTGGGGGTGCCCAAAAACCCGGGAAACTGGCACCATCTCCCCCTGTCCCCGTTGATGATGATGGGCTGTGTGTCCTGTTTACACCCCCGAAAGTCAACGATGAGCTCCTTTGACTTGGAGGTGTTCAGAGTCAGATTATTGTCCATGCACCATGCTGACAGATGCTTCACGTCCATTCCTGTAAGCCGTCTCATCCCCTCCTGAGATGAGCCCCACCACCGTGGTGTCATCCGCAAACTTGATGATGCTTTTTGCTGGGGTGGTGGGGGTGCAGTCGTGGGTGTAGAGGGTTGTAGAGCAGGGGGCTCAGCACACAGCCCTGTGGAGAACCCGTGTTGGTCCTAAAATGGAGAGGACAGCGGTTTTCCTACTCTCACCCTCTGGGAGCGGTCTGTCAGAAAGTCCATAATCCAACTACAGGTGCTGTTGGGGAGACCCAGGTGTCCCAGTTTGCTCACCAGCCGGCTCGGGATTATGGTGTTGAACGCCGAGCTGAAGTCCAGGAAGAGCAGCCTCGCGTAGCTCCCTCGCTGCTCCACGTGGGTCAACGTGGTGTGCAGGGCGGTGGCGATGGCATCCTCCGTGGACCGGTTGGCCCTGTAGGCGAACTGGTGTGAAGTGATATGACCTTGTACCAGTTTCTCGAAGCACTTCATGACGATGGGTGTGAGTGCTACTGGCCGGTAGTCATTCAGGCTGGTGATATTTATCTGTTTAGGCAGAGGGACCAATGGTGGAGGACTTCAGGCAAGGTGGGATAGAGCACTTTGGGAGGGGCTGGTTAAAAGATGGCAGTGAAAATCCCCTGCCAGCTGGTCTGCGCAGTCCCTCAAAACCCTCCCTCACCCCGCGGGGTCCAGCAGCTTTGCGTGGGTTTACTGCTCTCAAGGATCTCCCCCACCTCCTGTGTCTCCACAGCGAAGGTCTGGTTGTCGGGGGTGTAGCCTGCAGTGTGGACCCCGCTGGTGGTTCAACCTCGAAGCGGGCGAAGAAGTGGGGTTGAGCTCTTCCCCCATGAGGCGTCCCCCGAGATCACGGTGGGTTTTTGCTTGATCTGTAGTTGGTCAGGTGCTGGAGTCCCCTGCCACACCTGTCTGCTGTTTTTGCTGCTGAAGTCGGCTTCGATCCTCTGCCCATAGTCGATCTTGGGCCTCTCTGAGCCCCTTCCTCAGCGCAGCACGGGCACAGCTTTAACGCTCCCCGTCTCCAGACCTGAAGGGCTGTTTTCCTTTCCCTCAGCAGTGCCTTAACATCCTTTTCATCCAAGGTTTCTGGGTTAGGAAAAACCCGGATGCGCTTCTCCACTGTGACGTTTTTGACACAGTGTGGATGTAGCAAAGCCCGCCGAGGTAAACCCCTCCCAGGTCCTGGTGGCTGAAAACGTCCCAGTCTGTGCTTTAAAGCAGTCCTGCAGCTGCAGAGAGGCACCATGGGCCCAAGTGGTCACAGTCCGGGTTTTTGGGGGGTGAACGCTTCCTCAGCGGGTGTGTAGGCCAGAATCAGGGGCAGGGACATGTGGCGGGAGGCCCAGGTGGGGCAGCTGGATGGCCCTGTAACCATGCTTAATGTTCGAGTAGGCTTGTCCAGAGTCCTGGTTCCCCTGGTGGCACAATTTAATGTGCTGGGAATTTTTGGGGGCACTACTTTCGTTCAGCATGGTTAAAATCCCCTGCGACCCCAATGCACTGCTTCCGGGGTTTGTTTTTTTTGCGACTGAGCGCGTTGTGAAGGTGGCTAAGGGCCGAGCTAGCGTTAGCATCCGGTGGTATGTACACAGCTGTTACCCAAGACTACGGGAAACTCACGGGGAAGGTAAAGGCCTGCATCTGACCGTGATGAACTCCAGGTCAGCGGAGCAGTGCCTATCGAGGTGACGTGTTTGTGCACCAAATTTGTTCATGTACATACACAGTCCTCCTCCCTGGTCTTTTCGGGAGTCGCGGCCCTGTCGTGCCGGTGAGCTTGTGCGGCCTGCTAGCTCGATAGCCGTGTCTGGAATGGATGAATGAAGCCAGGTCTCCGTGATCAGCAGGATGCAACAATCCCCAAACAAGCCTGTTTGTTCCAGCTGGAGCTTCATCTCATCCATCTTTTTGCGGGGGTCTGGCGTTGGAGAGGAAAAACGCTGGGCAGCGACGGTCAGTGTGGTCGCTTCCGCAGTTTTGGACGAGGACCCCCAGCCCGGCATCCACCTTTTGCTTCCTCTCCCTACGCCCTCCTCCCCGCCCGGGGGGATGAGTGCCCAAGGGGGCCCGGTGTCCGGGCTAACTCCGGTTGGCGTGTTGCGTGTGTCTGTAGACTCTTCAGATGTGGACTGTTTTCGCACCGTAATCTGATACGGAAAAGATCCCCTTTGGTGTAGGTGGTCAGCGCGCGACAGGTTGAGCGGAGAAGAAACGAGATAACTAACAAAAACACTAAAAAGCACTGTTTTGTGTGGGCTACGAGCCACTGCGACCATGCGCGCCGCCATCTTGTTTGAGCAAGCTATGCTTCCTACGTACCGTCACCCAGCCGGCCTGAGATCCCGGCTGCACGGGGTCTGCTGGAGGACTGCGTACGGGGGCTACCCCGGTGGCTCCGCGCTGGCTAAGGGGGGCCTCGGCTATCTGTTTTTTTCAACAGCGGGAGGGGGGGCCTCCCAAATCCGACACTCTCGTCTCCAAAGCTCAAAAATGCTAATTTATTACACGTACCATTATCACAAAGGAGGCAGAGGAGTAACTGAACTCTGACAGAGAGCAGGAAGAGGAGACTCAGAGAGAGAAAAAGCAGAACAGGTAGCCATGGGGGGCTAAAAGCTAACGCTAAGCTAGCGACCCCTTACAACTACTAGAAAAAAATTGTAAAAAACGGAGAGCCCCCCAAAGTTAAAAACAGCAACAGAAAGTATTTTTTTAACGTGCTTATGTATTAAACAAATTTAAAAGATATCGCAGTAGAGAGAAATCAGATCAAACGAGAGAGCCTTCACACACCAAACAATCCACCAAGTGTAAAACAGGAAGTGACGAATACGCCTTACCACGCCTCCAACATTTGTTCTTCAGCGATGTTTACTTGTAGGTCTGCAGCAAAACATCTGAGCTACATATGAGAAGACCACCTAGGTTTACAAAAACGGATGCTGATAAAGGCATCAAAGAAGGACTATTACTTAGACCAGACCTGCCAGAGAAAACACCATGCCTCCACCTGCACCTGCAGCACGTTGTGTGCCAACGCTATCATTCCAGTCAACATCACTGAGAAAAAGAAAGAAGAACATCACATTCCTTGATTCTGACAGCCTATTGATTCATCGGCCCAAATGCACACCATGTGAAATTAGCTGGGTTTTGTACACACACTCTGTAGTCTGCTCTGTAGGAGTCATGTGATTACAGGCAGGCACATACATTATTATTGCCAACTGTCTTTAGGCATTTATTTGTATTTGCTAATAACTAGACTTGTTCCTATCGTGTACAGCATTAAAGTTGCTCTGTGTACGCCAAACCGGTTTTAAAGCATTCCATTATAATATCCATTCTTTACATTCCAGTGTCAGAAATGGCTTCAGAGAGATCTGTCAAACCATAATTAATAAATTCTCTTAATGAGATTTCAGGTATGGTTGCAGCCCTTGAAGTTAAACATTCCTGTCGTTAACATCCTAGCAAGGATTAATAACGTTTGAGACATGCATAGGTCCAAAGTAGGAATGCACCAGGCTTAGAAGAAGCTTTGAGCCATCCCCACTCAGTCCATAAACTGCTGGTTTGATCTCCACCTATGTCGGTGCACATCCTTACTTTTTAATTGTTAATTTACCCCTTTTGTAAAATAGTGTATGCTTAATTAGGTGACAGTTGTTGGACCAGAGTGGTTCATTGTAAAAGGAACCATTGGCTTTAATAAATTTTCACATAGATAAAAAGACAGTGTATGTGTTTGCTTTATGTAAGAGTGATTATCTGTCAACTTAGGTTAGTGTTCCCCACCATTCGGTAAAACGGTTAATAACAGTGACATTCAGCGATGTTTTGGTTAATAATTGTCACTGGACAGCTTTTGAGCATGAATGATCTGTTTAAGCTCATGCCACAGTATCTTATATGGATTTAATATAAGAGTTTGACTAGGCCACTCCAGCACCTTCATCAATTTTTTTAACCCTTAATAGGTTGAGTGGCTGGTGGGCTTTGGGTCACTGTCCTGCCGCATGACTCAAGTGTTCTTGTGCTTAACGTCCCAAACAGACATTCTTTTCTTAGACCTTTTAGTAGAAAACAGAATTCTCAGTTTCCATCTGTTGCAAGAACTTGTCTCACTTCCATTTACTTGTCTGATATTTATAAACTTTGTTTTGGCCATCTATTTTAAATCTCTGTTAAGTCTGTTTGTTCAGGCAGTCTTCTGCCATAATGGTCTTTGTGTAAAAATAATCATGTCTAAAATTGAAAGTGTGTCAGTTGCATTGGTAGCAATTTCATCTGATCCAGTGAGTCAGACTCTTGGGCACCAAGTGTATTGACTGGCATTCCAAGACCTAGAGAAACTTCCTCTGGAAGACAAATCACATTATCAGGAAAAAAAAAAACTGTTCCACAGCTTCTTTTTTTTACAGATGAACTGACATACTCTAGTGGAAGAATATCATCCTCACTGTGTGACAGAGAAGATTAAATTAGCATGAAAATATCTCCAACTGATATGTACCATTGGCACAGTTGGTAGCACTGTTGCCTTGCAGCAAGAAGGTCCAGGGTTCAATTCCCGGCCGGGGGGTCTTTCTGGATGGAGTCAGCATGTTCTCCCCGTGCATGCGTGGGTTCTCACCGGGTACTCCGGCTTCCTCCCACAGTCCAAAGACATGCCTGTTAGGTTAATTGGTCTCTCTAAATTGCCCTTAGGTGTATGAATGAGTGTGTGCATGGCTGTTTGTGTGTTGCCCTGCGATGGACTGCTGACCTGTCCATAGACCTCTCGCCCATAGACTGCTGGAGATAGGCACCAGCTTCCCCGCGACCCACAATGGAATAAGTGGTAGAAAATGACTGACTGACTGACTTTTTTTTTAGTCAGTGTGTTACACATGAACAGTTGTTCAGTTAAAAAAACCTGACATGTCTACCAATAGATGTCAGGAAAGTAAGAGATTCTTTAAGCTCAGTCCTAAGAGACGTCTAGTACACACAAGCAGGGTATTCAGACCGGTTCCTGAAGAAACAATCTAATTTTAAGCATGAATCTTCTTTTTTCTTCTCACATACAATGAAGAACAATCAAAGAAATCATGGAGCCAGAACGAGGCATGGGCCAGTTAAGGGTGTCAAAGTATACATAGGTTTCAAAAAATTGGTAAAAGTCTTTCAAGTCATAAAAAAAAAATCCTTTATTCGATTCCTTCTTCCCTTCTTCTGTTCTCTGGCTGTATGGTGTGTAGAGTAGCTCAGCACTGCTGCTCCCCCACCTGTTGCTGCAGAGTGCCGGCCAGCTAGCTAAAAGAAGGCAACAACATGTTTTTTTACTTTCAAAAAAAGAACCAACTTGTCTGTTTGGAAATATTTCTAGTCATGAAAAACTAAAGGAGGGCCATTCATCCCTTTTTATTAAACCCAGTTTTTTTAGTTTTTTTTTTACAATAAACATGCAGCCACAAACCTTCCCAATATGGATGACTTTGTCCTTTCACATCATACAAGGGGGTCCTGTGAGATCACAGGCCGTCTGAGCTTCCAGCTCGTGTTGCTGCAGAGTCAAAGAGGCATAGCTTTCAACCCGCAGCTTTTACCTGCCCTACCCTAAAGATTTGGGCAATCTATTTGAGCTGGAAAACTCAACTGCACTCTGTATTTCCTGCCTTACTGTTGTTGCTGCCAGCTTCTGCTTTGTGTTCTTCAGCCCATCCACCATGCATCAACCCTCTTGGGCACTGAGATCAGAGACTCCTTCCTGACATAAGGAAGCCATGTTGAGGGGGTACAGATGCGCTGATCAGGAGAGAATACTCACACAAACAGCAGATAAGGAAAACCGAGTGAGTTGAAGAGCACAACCAAAATAACAATAAACCTTGTGTGAGGGACCTTATGTATGGATATCTCTCCAGTACTACAAGAAAACGACTACATGAATTCACATTTGATTTGCTTTACATTGTGTGTGTGTGTTTGTGTGTGTGTGTGTGTGTGTGTGTGTGTGTGTGTGTGTGTGTGTGGGCGTGGGGGGTGGGGGTGGGGGGTGACTGACGTGAACAAAATCACTTCAGTTTGTGATTTGATTTAACCCGACTCCATAAAACCAACCAAATTTACCACTACCAGTGTCTGCTGCCCCAAATCCTGTAAAACATTTTCATCCTAACTCTTTTTTGCTTCACATTAATAAAGTTATAGGTTTAAATATTTGAGAAAACTGTAACAATAAATGAAGGGAAATGAGAATCTAAAAGAGGTCTAAAAAATACATATTTAAATATATTTAATGACCCAAACAAAATTGCTAAGTAAAATCAAATCTTAGTTCCTCTTCTTTGTTTTCTCACTACATTTCCGCTGTTGCCTGCTCTCTAGTTTCAAGAGGAAATCTTTGCTTTGCAGTGAGAAGTTTACCACATGGGGTCCGATGGAGTTTAACACCCAGGTAGCAAACAAAGCTCTGAAGAGCACACTGAGCGGGATCGTGTTTGCCAAAGGATTTAAAGGTTCCTTTGGTCTGCAGGAAGCCATGACACTTAAAAATGTTCTTGTTTGCTGAGGGGCTCAAATGTACAGGGGTCAAAGGGAATGGCCTGAGTAAATAAACCCAGTTCACAGAAGCAGCCTTTCATTGTTCAAACAAAGCTGATGTTTAATAGTTGCTGGAAAACTGGACACGAGACCTTAAGCACAGAACCTGTCTGCTATCTTAAATTTGATCCACTCATCTGGGGTGACCTGAGTAATGTATTCACATAATGAGCAGTCAAACCTTAATCAGTCGCCTAACAGCTGAACTTTTATTAGAAATGATCAGCGTTTACAAAATAGACACAAATGATTTTATTTATTTTTACTCAACAATAGACTCTTCATGATACACACAGGTAATACTGGAAAAAAGTAAAATATTCATGAGGTTAAATATTAAAACGTGTCAGAATAAATTCCTAACAGCAGACAAAAACAGAAAACAAAAAGATGCTGTTGATGAAAAAAAGATGTGTTAAGCTCTAGTTGTAAATCCTGTGGATGTTTGGCTTCCTCTAATTTAGCGCCCTCTTAACTTTTAACACCACAAAGCACTTCACAATCTGTTCCTCATTTGCCAGTTCACACACACTTACACACCAATTGTGGCAGAACAGCTATGTGAAAACAGTCGTGCAACTACCTCTGTGAACTGTTCAGTGGATACCTCTGTTCATAGAAAAAAATGACACCCCATTAAATATTCAGATCCTAATTAAGAAATGTTAACATGTTAAAGTTTAATCTATTTTTACCTGTGGAAAAAAAAGTTGAAGGTAAACGATAAGATTAACCTTGTTTTACTCATTAAAAGAAGATATCAGCCATTATACGTTTTCTAGCTGAAGAAAAACTAAGGCGGAAATATTCCATTAATGCATCTTTGGTAGAAATAACTTCTGTGAGATGTTTCTTTTATCCATCTATCAGTCTGTGACATCAGTCAGAGTGAATGAGCAAATGTTCCCCAGTTTGCACTTCCAGCTGTGAAATCTTTGAGGGCATCCTGCATGTGCATGCTGTTTTAAGTCCCCTAAAAGGGTCTCTAGAAGATCAAGGATCTCACCATTTCTTGGCGGATTCTATGATGGTGACCTGGTGAGGTCCTATGGCAGCAAAACATCCCAAAACTATGACGCATCCATCTCTATGCTTCATAGTTGGATTGAGGTTTTTCTCCTGAATGATGTATTTGGTTTATCCCAAACATGTTCTCTGTTCTGGTGTCCAAATAACACAATTTGAGGCTCATCTGTCCAAAGGAAAGCTTACTCTGGGGTGTTGGCGAAGAGGCCCCGACTGAACCTTGGATCCAGGAGGAGCAATGTGGGTTTCGTCCTGGCCCTGGAGCGGTGGACCAGAACTTTACCTTCATGGAATTGCTGAGAGAGTTGTAGGAGTATGCTCCTCTGGTCTACATGAATTGTGTGGATCTGGAAAAGGCCTCTGACTGTGCCCCCTAGGTATGTGCGGGTGGCTCCAGGAGTATGGGGTGCAAGTGCCCAAAGCAAGACCTGTGTTTAAATTCTTGGCCATGTCAGATAAGAGTCGTCTACTCTAAGTCTGGGGCCATGGCTCTCCCCCGTGTGGGTTGAGGGTCAAATGCAGCCTCAAGTGGAGACGTATCTCAGTATTTTGGTATTTTGGTGTCTTGTTCACGGGTGATAGTAGAATATAGATTGGCTGATGGATTGGGGCTTCATCTGCAGGAATCCGTGCGTTAATCCGGGGAGTAGTGGTGAAAAAAGAGCCGAGCCAAAAAGCAAAGCTCCTGATTTATCGGTCTGTCTACATTTCAACCCTCACCTATGGCCATAGGATATAAATCATGACCAAAAGAACAAGATCTCAGATACAAGAGGCCGAAAATTGTTCCAGAGGGTAGCTCTACTCAGCATTGGAGATTGGGTAAGGAGTTCTGTTATCCGAAGGGAGCTCAAAGTAGAGCTGCTGCTCCTCCGCATCAAAAGAAGTCGGCTGAGTTGGTTCGGGCATCTGATTTGGATGCCTCCTGGGTGCCACTTTCAGAGGTCTCCTGGGCATGTCCCACTGGCAGGAGACCGCAGGGAAGACCCAGAACTCCCTGGGGGGACTGTAAATCCTGTCTGCACTGAGAATGCCTTGGGATCCTCCAGAATGAGCTGGAGAAGGTCAATGGGGGGAGGGATGTCTGGGTTTTCCTCCTGGACCTGTTGCCCAATCTCAGATTAGTGGAAAACAATGGATAGATGGATGAGTTTGTGTTGTAGTTGCTTGAATCATGTTCCCATTGTCAGAGAAGTAGTCATCTTTACTCCTCATGAAAACCTCCTGCTAATACTCTAATATGAGATCTTCTGACCACTGTCCACCAAGGGAGGATACCTGTTCACAGCTACCTGATTGTGCACACACAACAAGCTCCCTCTTTAAGGAGAAATAACCTTCCAGTTTCAGAGAGACTGTGAATGATGCATGAGGTAAAAGGAATGCAGTTGATTAAGGAGGCTATAGTGTTTATTGTTGACTGGTTTATAAAATGTAGGACTACGACTAAGTGGTCATGCAAAGCTGCATGTTAAAGTTAAGTGGCCGGCTAACCAGTACTGAAGTGACACCCCTCAGGACACACATCACAGGAACACATTAGGTTGCCTTTATCTTATCTGGCATTTCCTCATGGTGTGAGTGAACAGCTAGTGCTTCTTTCAGCTGGGTCACCACAGTGGGTCCTTTGCCTCCATGTCATCTGATCCCTACAGTGGTCCTCTCTAACACCAACCCTCTGCAAATCCTCCTTTAGTACATCGATGAACCTTTTGTGTGATCTTTCTTGTGTCCTCCTCCTTGGCAACTCCATATTCAGATTCCTTTGTCAAATGTGTCCACTATCCCTCCTCTATACATGTCCAAACAATGTCAACATCTGTTCAAAATACCACAGAAATTCTTCCTTGTGCCTAAGGTCTTTTGTTTGCCGCTTCATTTAATAAACCTTCCCTTTCACTCACCATCCATCGTCACCATCCACTTCACCCTCCCAGCACTCTCTTTTTCCCTTGTATTGTAGGCGGATTGTTGCTTTGGATTTTTAATCCCAACAACTTAAACTCACCCACCTTCAATACAGCATGGAGTAGGTGAACTTTAATTTTTAAACTCCACTGTAGTAAAAATGTATTTTTAGATCTCTAAATAAACTCTAAAGCAAGTACATTTAAGACTGTGACAAAAACCAAGTACTTAGAAATTCAATCCAGGATTAAGAATAAATCTTTCATCATCATCTCCAAGGCAAGAGTTGATATGTTTTAATGTCTTTAGGTGTTGTCAGTGTCTTGTCAAACCCATGCTTTTCCTCAACAAACGTAGAATTAGAAACTACAGATCTTAGCCAGTGTGTAAACTCAGATAGAGACTCAGAGCTTATAAGTGAATGAGGTGCTAGTCTATCATTAAAGTTTTTTTTAGACCAGAGATTTGGTCTCACTTTGGAAGTTGTGATTTGTCTGGTGATTAGCACTAATCTTGCAACTTCAAATTAAATGTACAATATTTTGATAAAAGTATTCACTTACTCATCCAAACCATTGAATTCAGGCTTTTCAATTACTTCTATAGCCACAGGTTTATAAAACCCAACATAGACAAGCAGACTGCTTCTGAAAACAATTGTAAAAGAATGGATCTAAGGAGCTCAGTAAATTCCTGCATGATACTGTTATACAATGCCTCATATTCAGTCATATTTATTTAATTTGAAAATGCGTTCCGATGAGGATCAGTTGTCAGATTAAAAATACCTTTTGGCAATAACCTTTAAGCAGGTATTAACATACTTTAGATCAAGCCCACATTTCTGTGTTGAAAATGTTTTAATTGATCTGATGTAGAATTCCCATCTTAAACAACATGTTTGTATTAGCTGTTTGCGAAAAATAAAAATCATAAATTCTTACGAATAACCACTTGCCTTTAAATTAAAATGCTACTCTTCCATAAATGCTAGATTTGTGTAGTACACAACTGACAGGGGTCCTGTTAATAGATTCTAATACCTGAGCTGTGGATCTCTGCAGCTCTTCTGGAGTTTCCATGGGCCTTTTGGCTGCTTTGTCCGTCTCAGTCATTCTGTCCTTGGGCCGCTGTGGCTACAAAGTAGCTTAGCGTGAATGGGTGAATGTGCTTTGGGGTCTCTAGGGACTTGATAAAGCACTATACAAGTTCAGGTCCTTTACCATTTAATGTTCTCCTTGCCCATTTGTCAGTTAAAGTGCAGTTATGTCATACTCCCTCCATTGATGAATTGAACATTGCTGTATGAAATGTAAAAGTTTGGGATGCTATTTCACAATTTAACTCCTGCTTTAAACTTCTCCACATCTTTCTCCCTGACCTGTCTGCTGTGTTCCTTGGTCTTCATGATGCCGTTTATTCACTATTGTAAACAACCCTTTTGAGGCCTTCACAGAACAGCTAAAGTAAACTCAGATTGACTTCTGAAGGCAATTATTTGCTCTGGATTTTATTTAGGAGTATCACACAGTAAATGCGGCTGAATAAAAATGCACACCAAACTTTTTCATCATCAGTACATTGTCTTCTGCTTATTCGAGATCGGAATCTGAACCTGTTGCTCCCCAGCAAAATCCTCCCCATTCTGGGGTGTACCAATGTGTTCCCAGGGCAGACAAGATATGCATTACCCCCAGTCAGTTCTGGGTCTTCCTTGGGGTCTCCTCCCAGTGGGAGGTACACAGGGAGCATCCAAATTAGACGTCCAAACCACTTCAACTGACTGTTTTCAATGTTAGAGAAGGAGTGGCTCTACTTTGATCTCCATCAACATGACAGAGCTCCTCATCCTCCGCCCAGCCCCCTTCCTGAAGAAGCTGATTTCGGGTGCTTGCATCCCAGATCACTTCTTTGGGTCATGGCCCATAAGTCATGACCATACGTGAGGGTTGGAAGGTAGACTGCCCGATAATTCGAGAGCTTTGCTTTATGGCTTAGCTCTTTATTCACTACTTTTTTTTTGGCAGGGAAACAATCATTACATGATGTTTATTATTCTGACAAACAATATCTGTGCCATTTTGCAGTCCTTCACAAGCTAATCATGTGTTGTTGGTGTTGTTTCCTGTTTAACACAACAAAGCTTCCATGCCACAAAAATTTGACTGAGCTTTGACCTCAAACCCATCAAGCACCCTTGATATGACATTGAGCATTATCTGTTCAGCAGTCCTTCCGTCCCAACATCCACCCATCGCTGTAATGTTTCTGTGGCTGAGAAGGGGTAAATTCCTAAAGCTGCATGCCAAATCTCATGAAGGGATTTCTAATAAAAACGGAGGATGGTAGGAAAGGCTGTTGTTGGTTTTGACAGGCAAAGCACTTTAAAAGTAGTAAACAGAATTTAATTTTAACATCACATGGAGTCTTATACAATTGATTTGCCCTAATTTAAATAATTTAACCTAATTTGCTTTTGGAAAAACTGAGCCCTTATTATAAATGCTGAAAGAAAACCATAAAAAACAAAGAGTTTATTTAGGACAGAAAACTCATAAAAGAAGATTTAATATTTAAGCTCTTCTGATTAAATTAAGACATAACTTGCTAAGATTGCTTAGCATAACAGATTTAAGCTTAAGCTTAAGAGGCCGTGCTTATTTGTTCTAACACTAAATTCTTTGGCAGAACTGATTGCTATTAAAAATAATAAGGGAAGAAGCTGTATGAACAATCACATCACATTTCAAAAGTTTTTTATTCCTGTAGGAGTTTATATGTTAATGAAATCCACCATAAAAAAAAAACAAACTGCAGCTGTTGTTTGCCATTCACTGCCTGTGTTAAATTACCTTACTTCAGGGTCTGATTAGACAGGCATGCAGTTAGGAGCCCCAAAACAACCAGTTGTAGATCACATCTTAGACAAACACCCAACCGATCATTCCTCCACCAATTACTAATATTTTCATAAAACCTGCTTTGCTTTTTCAATACTTTCAGGAATACATTCATTCATTTCTGAGAGCTGCAATGCACAAACACAGATTTTATCTTCAATGAAATGTTCCTCCTGCAGGTTGCACAGAAAGCATAACTCAAAGGATTCTCCCAGAATACCACCATTGCATGTGAGCATTTAGTAATTGAAACTCTTTACACTCACTCTATACCTCCCAGTGTACCATCAAGATTGCCTGCAATGTTTTTCTCTTTTTGCCTAGAGGAAAACTCCCTATTACGTAACCATGGATTGTTTTGCAGCAATTGGAGGCAAGCCATCTAAATTAACATGAGTTTGACACTTAGTTGTGAGAATACATGCATTTCCTCCTGTAAGAAGCTCTGAAGTGACTCATGAGCTCCAATGAGTTTTACCACATGTAGCAGTAAATCATCAGCCATCAACTCATTTTGACCTTCATCTAACCTCCAGCTAAATGCACTCTGATCTCATGAGACAGTTCAACAGTTGAGGATAATAGCGATGGTAGTATTTGGTTATTTTTACTGGGTAAAGGTTCTGTTTGTGTTTATTTTAGTTTACATTGAATTTTGTGAAAAGGTTAAATATGTGCAGTCATGACGGTCAATAAGGTCATGGAAAAAACAAAGTACATCCTTGATTCCATAGAATTAAAGACGGAAGTGACAGCCAGGTGTGGCCAGCTGAGTACAAGCAGAGGTTCTTTCCATTTGATTTTTGAAGGCATACTGCTGTGTTAATACAATACCAAATTTGCGAACGATATTAGTAATGACTCTAGAGAAGTAGTGGTTGCTTCACATCAATCTTGGTAGGGTCATAAGACCATTTCCAAACAATTTGAAGTTCTTCATTTTTGTGTTCTGTTGCTGGGGCAGTCATAGCCTGCCTGCTGCGTTTTTACACCCTAAATGCAGACTTCTGGAGTTGAAAGATTTTCTATTTTTGAACAGCTGCCAATCGTCCCAGGAGTGGATGTCCCAGCAGATTCACTCCAGGTCAGACCATGGAATGCTTGGGTCAGTATAATAAGAAAAAAACTGAACAAGCTTGACTTCTTATGGTGGGTTTGCAGGTGAAAGAATCTTCAATTTAAAAATAGGGTACCATGACTTAGATTTGCAAACATTTACACATCATCTTCCATCATTTTTCTTTCAATTATTCAAGATCGGTGCAAGACCTGAATCCGTCTATTAGTTTCCTGGTCTGTCCTACTGTCACTCAAAAACAAGATATTAAGATGTTCTAATAATCTGCTTAAGTCTGATTCTGAACCCCCTCTATAAAATCCATACCTGGTGGGGTTTGAATCTCCCTATGACTTGTGGGCTATGTTGTCTGCAACTTCTTGGTACGTTTTCCAATGAGAAATCATCCTCAGGAAAGGAGTCAGCTTGACAATTTGATAATTTGCATATAGGCAAACCTTGCCCAGACTAGGGATACAGGGACATTAGGGATAACTCGGTGAGTGCATGCTCCTGCTCGTTGGTGAGTCTTTGCTCCTAGGTTCTTGACATGGGCCCACCACCTGTAGAGAAGAATGTCTTGGTCAGGGGCCACACAAGCCTGGCGGCACAAGAGAGCCTTGATATACCAATTTTTGAGGGTCATTTCTGGCTTTTGGGACATGCACTGCACCATGCTGGGTGAAAACCAAACATATAATAACAAGCTCCTCATGCCAACTGTTACGAGGGCTGTATGATGTAAAGTTCTGAATTTAGAGAAAGATGAATGGAATCTATCTCTCATAAGTAGAAAATCAAAAACATTGAACTGATAAAAAAACAATAACCCTCAACTTTTACCAGCGGAGATGACCTATATAAACCTTTTGACCTATTTTAGAGCTGTGATATTTAAACTGGTGGCAATTCTGGCCAAAATTTAAATTATATGGTCTGATACGAATGTTTCAAAACCAAATGATCACCATTCTGTTTCTCATACAAGATGGTGCCGCAAATGAGCGTCTCGGTACTACCCTCACTCATATTTTGTGTTTTTTGTGTATTTCCACTGTACTTTGCTGCTATTCTACAGTCACATTTACCAGAGATCAACTCCTAAGCATCAGGCAGTCCTTTCTGGGCAGTTTTCATGATTTTCATTAATCCAGAAAGTTTTTCTGAGATCCTGGTTGGAAGCACAACCACTCTCTGTGGGATTTACTGGAGACACCAACGGAGGAAAAGTGCAAAAAGTGCAGGTACGCTCTTCAAGTTCTGGCAAAAGAAATTACATTTTTCGCAGTTTCTCCAAATTTCCACTGCCTTTAAAACTTAAACAAAATGGAGAAGCCCCTCATTCTCAACACAAGAAACTTCAGCGGATCTGCTGCCCACTGTTTTACTGAAACCTGGCTAAGTGACCATATCCTAGACATCACATTTCAGATGTCGGTCTTCCAGCTGTTTCAAGCGGACCACACCTCTTGGGAAATGCAGCTTTAGGACTCTCTGATCACTGTTTGCTTCATCTCATTCTAACTTACAGGCAAAAACTGGAAACCTCTAAACCTGTGGTTAGAACTGTTAGGAAATGGACTGATGAGTCAAAACAGATGTTACAGGCCTGCTCTGACTGCAAGAATTTGAGTTTTTTTATTTTGAAGCTTCAGCCAAATCATTACTTACGAATAAAAATCAGAGATGTCCTCTGGTGTTGTGATTGTGAGGTCAAAGCCCTTAATAACTACAATTAGTCATTTATCATTAATAATTGATCATTATTAACCAAAACCACTATATGTCACTGTTTATTTAACCGCTGCACCGAAGGTGGGGGAACTTTGACCTTATTTTGACAGATAAATCACTCTTGCACGAAATAAACACAAACACTTTTCTTAAACATATATGTGAAGATTTATTGAAGCCATATAGCCCTGATATAATTACTACTCCGGTCCACAAACCTTCACCTAACTAACAACCACTATTCTACACAAAGGGGATACAAATGACCACCTAACAATAATAAAAGAAAATATATGCACATTGAATGTCTATGAAGATTAAACCAGCAGTTTTATAGACATTTATGGAAATGTGCAATTTGGGTTCACGTGTCCGTGATCAACTTTAAAAAAAAACGCTAAACTTCTCCTCTATCCAAAACGGGGAAAATATGAAGAACCACTTAGTTGACTGAATCACAAGGGGAAACTCATCTACTTGGAAATAAAACCTGTGTGGGTTTTTCACCTGCGCCGGGTGTCAGAGTGGTCTTCGATCGGTATATGAATCTTCTGACCTTCTTCTATCAGACAGATTTCCAGCTTTCCGGGAATGGCCATGTGGAGGAAAAGTTCGCCTGCAAGCTTTTGTCTCTCCAGATATGCGCCTCTGTTGCGTCGTCCCGTTAGACACGCTGGAAACTGCGCAGCCTAGCGCTAGTCTCACCAAAATGGATGACCCCAACAACAATAAACCATTGTTTAGCTGCATCGGTCCAAAGAAGAGGCTTACAGCAGTGGGGACCAGGCCCTGTATAAGCAGGCAAGAAACAAACTGACAATGAAACAAAGAAGATCAGGGCAGCTAAGAGACGCTATAGCGAGAAGCTTAAAAGTAGCTCCTCTGCTACCGACCCAGCTGCAGTTTGGAGAAGCTTGAACACCATGACTAGCTATTCCACCGCCCACGCTGTGATTACCCCACGACTAGCTGACGATCTCAAAAGCTTCTTGTGCAGGTTTGAAAACCAGCCATTCACACCTTACTCCCACACGAAAGGACTACCTGCACCCCCACCAACACCTCTACAACCCCTCCCATCTGCCCTCTGACCGCATGCCTGCACTAAAGATTACAGAGGAAGACGTTTGTACCACCACAACCTGCCCTTGTTTTTTTGGCACATACTGCTCCTTCATCTTTATTTCATTTCTAAAGTTTATACAGTTATACTAAATGTTTGGACACTGTAAGAGCTTGAAACCAAAGTGGAATTCCTAGTGTGTGCACACAACATTGGCCAATAAAGCTGATTCTGATTCTGCTTTGGTTTTTTAGTGTTATCTATTCTATTATTATAATTATCTATTATTTACTCCACCATGGCATTCATTTATACACTTTTGATGCCCCAACATACCCTGTTGGTGTGAATAGATATTTACTATTTTAAAATCTGGTGTGAATGCCATATTTGAAATTAAATATGTATATTACACAGACACATACAATATTTAGATTAAACAGTATTAATAACAGTATGAGGCTCTGAAACCAAAGCACTGAAGCCAACAACACAGCAGCTTGCATGAACAGTGTGGCAGTTACACTCTGTTCTGAGCAAACTGACAGATCAGTCTCCGCCTTAGCACATAAGTGTTACAAAAAACTCTCCCACTGTTTTCTTATGATGCATTAATGCAAATAGTTTTTATTCTCTTGGTTAAACTCAGCTTTACTACAATTGTTATTTACTACAGGGGGCTAATCGGTGTTTGGGAAAAAGATAAGCCAGTTTAGAAATGAGAAAAAAATTGCGACGGAATTCTAACATAAAACAAAGTATGTATTAGAAACATGAATATGAGGAATGATATAAGGGAAGCCTTGAGTATGTATTGGCCCTGGTTCTCCATTAGCAAGCTTTATGGCTTTCCTTTAAGCAATGTAGCAAACAGCACGTTATTGAAAAAGATTAAACAGACACTCAATGGCTTTATGGTTTAACAGTGATCTTTTCTGCTGCATGCTAATGTTTGGATCTTAATTCTAGGTGTCCTTTTCCAGGCTCCTTTAGTGGAAAAACCATTTACATAATTGCTGCCCTGTCCTCACTACTCACTTTAATGCTGTGTATGTGGCTGTTGGCACAGACTAATCCCCAAATACAATTTGCTGAAGATTGTTAGTATCCTTCAGCTGATACTCCTGTGGAAGATTGTGAGGATGGTGATACACAAAACTTTTTCAGTCTCTCAGGAAATGGAGTTGCTGACAGGCTTTCTTGGTGGTGTTGGGGAGCTAGGGAAACTGTGCAGGAAGCAATGTAGGCATTCCTTACCATCCTCCTGAACCATACTTGATTTAATGCCGACATACCCAAAAACGGAAGACCACCCGCTCTGTTTGAGCAACTCTAACTGCAACATCGCTCCAACATTATAGGTGAAAGGGTATCCACCCTTGTCTGCTTGAGTCCAAAAAGGTTCTTGGCCAGGCTACCAGCTGGTAAGTCTCTTCACCAAGTAAAATGTAGGCCAACATATTGTTGTTGACATCTTCTAAATTGGTTGTGTGTTTGGCAAAGTTTATGATACCAGAGTAGCAGCGAACAATAGAAACAGGTTGGAGAATGTGGGCCAGTACCTGATTGGACTGATAATGAGAACCAGCCTCCAATTGAGCCTCTTAACAGATTGGCTAAGGGTTTGCACATCTTTCATATTGATTTGTGCATTCAGTTGCATTTACAGTCATATTCAATATATTAGAAAATGCATTCCAACGAGGTTGTCAGATTAAAAGAAGTACCTTTTGAAAATAGCCACCATAAAGTAGGTATTAAACATTCTTTTCTTTAAACCCAAATTTCTTTATTAAAAATGTGTTTTATTGGTCTAATATGTCTAATAATAAATTCAGTGTTTTCATTAGCTGTGGGCAGAAAATCATCATAAGCATAGGTCTGTGTGTAATAAATGTATATGTTTCACTTAGTGAATTGAGTTACTAAAATAGATTTCAATAATATTAATTTTATTAAATGACTGTAGATTCAGAAGCTTGCCCAATCGAAGGAGATTCTTTCTTGATAGGCTTCACCCAATCTAAAAATCAACAGGTATAAATCATCAATTAGGCTTTTTTTGTGGAATATCACCCTTAGTTTGAAGATGTACAGGGGTTGGACAATGAAACTGAAACACCTTTCATTTTAGTGTGGGAGGTTTCATGGCTAAATTGGACCAGCCTGGTAGCCAGTCTTCATTGATTGCACATTGCACCAGTAAGAGCAGAGTGTGAAGGTTCAATTAGCAGGGTAAGAGCACAGTTTTGCTCAAAATATTGAAATGCACACAACATTATGGGTGATATACCAGAGTTCAAAAGAGGAAAAACTGTTGGTGCACGTCTTGCTGGCGCATCTGCGACCAAGACAGCAGGTCTTTGTGATGTATCAAGAGCCACGGTATCCAGGGTAATGTCAGCATACCACCAAGAAGGACGAACCACATCCAACAGGATTAACTGTGGACGCAAGAGGAAGCTGTCTGAAAGGGATGTTCGGGTGCTAACCCGGATTGTATCCAAAAACATAAAACCACGGTTGCCCAAATCACGGCAGAATTAAAATGTGCACCTCAACTCTCCTGTTTCCACCAGAAAATGGTCCGTCGGGAGCTCCACAGGGTCAATATACACGGCCGGGGGGTGCTATAGCCAATCCTTTGGTCACTCATGGCCAATGCCAAACGTCGGTTTCAATGGTGCAAGGAGCGCAAATCTTGGGCTGTGGACAATGTGAAACATGTATTGTTCTCTGATGAGTCCAACCTTTACTGTTTTCCCCACATCTGGGAGAGTTACGGTGTGGAGAAGCCCCAAAAGAAGGCGTACCACCCAAAACTGTTGCATGCCCAGAGTGAAGCATGGGAGTGGATCAGTGATGGTTTTTGGGCTGCCATATCATGGCATTCCCCCTTGGCCAAAATACTTGTGCTAGATGGGCGCGTCACTGCCCAAGGACTACCGAACCCCTTTTCTTGAGGACCATGTGCATCCAATGGTTCATACATTGTATCCTGAAGGCGGTGCCGTGTATCAGGATGACAATGCACCAAAAAACACAGCAAGATGGGTGAAAGATTGGTTTGATGAACATGAAAGTGAAGTTGAACATCTCCCATGGCCCCTGCACAGTCACCAGATCTGAATATTATTGAGCAACTTTTAGGGTGTTTTGGAGGAGCGAGTCAGGAGACGTTTTCCTCCACCAGTATCACGTGGTGACCTGGCCACTATCCTGCAAGAAGAATGGCTTAAAATCCCTCTGACCACTGTGCAGGACTTGTATATGTCATTCCCAAGACGAAATGACGCTGTATTGGCCGCAAAAGGAGGCCCTACACCATACTAATAAATTATTGTGGTCTAAAACCAGGTGTTTCAGTTTCATTGTCCAACCCCTGTACATAAGACATTACAAGCCCAGATCCATACATTGACAAAGAGGGATCTCTGCAATCAACCGTTTTCCCAGGCTTTTAGAGATCCTGGATAAAAAAAAAAGACATTTCAAGACTAACGCTGAGACATAGTTTAAAAAATACTGAGTAACACAAAATTGGTTTTGATAATAAAATTGGTCATTTTACGTTTCAGCCAGGGATCTTTTAAAGTCAGGAGAAGTTTAAAATATTTTTTTTTGTTTTAAATTTACTGTGCTTTGACTGAATTGGGCCAGACACAGTAATAGCATTCATCATAAAACATCTGCTAACTTTGATTACACTGAACAAAGTCGCTTCTGTTGCAATTGAACCCTTGGATTTTCTTTCATTTTCTCATAGACACTGCTTTATTGTAGAAGATGTTTGCTGTTTCAACATATAGTTGTAAATTACATTACTTGGTAACAGACAAGTTTTCCTATGTTTATGCTTATTATTAAACTTCGTTAAGCATTTCAGATTGGGCTGGCACTAGGATGACGCAGTCTCTCTGTTAAGCAAAGCACAGCTTCATATCCTTACACACGTACAGCTAAAATCAAGTTTACACACACATCATAGACATATTAAAATTGTTTGGCTTTTTCATGTTTTAAATGACTTTTTTCCCAGGGGGTAATGATTATACACCATACAAATGCAGGGATTTCTAAAACAAAAACTAGGTGCGTAAATTTGAAACGTACCAAATTTTCTCTAGCCTACACAAGGTCGACATATCACATACAGGCTCAAATATATGGATAGAACTTGGTTATTGTTTGGGTTACTACCCCTAAGGGAGTTTTCGAAGTTGTTAGCAAGCTTTGCATCATTCTGGCTGGATATTTGACCATTATTCTTCGCAGAATTGATAAAACTAATATAAACTGGTTGGTTTCCTGCCATGGACCTGAGTGTTAAGCCGGGTCCATGGCAAAACCCAGAACCTGCAGAAATGGATAAAAAAGAACTAACAGTTCTTAGATCTTCTCGGAACTCTTTGTATTTTCCTATTGTCCCATTGTATTGATCAATCCGTACATTCAAACTAATGCTTTCTGTGTTGCTGCACTCAATCACGACCATTAAAGCAGTGTTAATAATAAGGCATTGTAGTATTCAACTCACTTGTTAAACATTAATGACGCTTGAACATAATCATGCCTTTTAATCCCACTTTATTTAATAACCACCACCAAGGGTCTTATAAAAACCTTAAATTGTGAAAAAAAAGAAAGAAAGTCAGTAAATGAGGTAAAACTGAATACATAGCAAACTGGATGCTTCATGGTCCAAAGCTGTACCTTCTTAATGAAACACGCTGTTAATCAGTTAGCATTTAACACTCTGACCAAACACATGATGGATCTGACATGGTAAAAAATAAAAATAACGGACTCAAAAACACACACTGCCATAGCTTTAACCTGCAGTGTAAAAAACATAATACTAATAAATAACACTGGATATGAAACTCTGAATATGAATGTAGATTAATATTTTTAGAACCAGAAAAGATTAGCGCATGGCAATGCCTTTAAGTAGCACCGCCTCACTGATTCTGACAGAAATCAGTCTGTGACGCCTCCATCATAAAAACCATAAACAACAAATCTCAGTCTTGTGGAGAGAAAGCAATAACATCACGGGAGCTGTGAAAATCTTGATTTGCTCGTGAGAAAAAATGCAGTTCTGCAAAATTTACATTAGAGAGTGTAGAGCCTGTCGCGTTGGTACAATTACATGGCTGCCTTGGCTTGGTCTTTACGTTGAGGCAGTCCTGTTTTAAGGTGCAGAAATTTTTTTTGGTGGTCTTTCTTGAAGAATTGGTTGAATATGCAGATTACTTTAAAGACTGCCAGATAGGGCGTATTTAGTGGTAGTGTGAAAAAAAAATACCCCTTAGCATTGCCAGAATCTGCTTGTAAACAATAAAGTCTGCCAAAACGAATAGAAAATATCTAACATCCAAATGATTTCTTGGTTGCAGTGAGTCGTTACATCATCCTTATTGTGCAGAGAGGATGGAGGAAATCCATGTTTTCCAAATGTGCTAAGAAAATTCCCCTCTTGAGGTGGAAGGAGCTTTGGAATGAAAACACATGGTGCTGCTAAGGAGGGGTGTGCGAGATCGTTAACCGTCATATAAAAATGGGTGTCACCCATGTAGAAGCAATGTCCTCGGGACAGTTTACTAAGAAAAACATCCAAAACATCCACCTCTAATAAAGCTGCTGCAGGACAGAACACAGCTGTGAAAATGGATCAAATTGATCGGGGCTAACAGTCTGGAAAAGGACCTCCAATCAGATTGTGAGGTGAAGGCAGCTGGAAATACAAAATACGATATCATAGCATGAAGTGCCGAGTGAGATCAATAAATTTAAGCTGCTGCGATGGCGCGTGAGCTTGTAGTGTTAGAGGTGTTTGTGTGTGGGAGGGGGGGTATTTTGCTTGCTGTGTGGTTTATTTTGAGCTGTAAAATGTTCTGTTACGGTCCTGCCTCGGAGAAGTCTGGAGAATGTGTCACTTCCTTTAATTGTCCGTGATACAATCATTCTTTTTTGTTTTAAACAATAACAGAAAAGTGACTCACATCTTATTAAACACAAATCCAGTGATAAACAATGATCGCACAGACGGACAAAAAAAAAAAAAAAAAACAGAAAAATGTGTGAAATTCACATTCAGTTGAAGCTCACATTTACATCTGCAATGGGCTTAAAACAGATCATTTTTTCCATATAGTTTTATATGATCTGAGATTTAAAAAAAAGGAAAAATAAAGACGGACACTGAGCAGTTCGAAAGATATGAAGAAAACATACAATCTCAGCTGATTAAGAATAAACATTATTAAGGGGAGTGCTGTGTTATTCTAATGAGCTTTGATAAAGGTCTCCAGTACTGAGTTGCACCAATATCAATCACCACTTAATATACGCTCTATCTCCTCTAGTCTCTTCAAGGCTGCTGCCCTTTTTTCCTCTATATCTTTAATCTCTTTAGTCGACTTGCCCTTAGTCCGTTTGCCAGCCTGTGTACTGTCAAAAGGTTCTGTTTGGTCTGCACCCCCACCTCTGAGGCCTTCTACTGAGGATTTCCGTACATTCTTCTCCCCCCCAGTGCTCTTTCCAACAGCATCAGCACGACTCCCTTCCTTCTCGCCCACAGCAATCTCTTCTGTTGTTTCCTGCGGCTTCTCCTCCCTGGCTGACAAACCGGCTCCCTCTTTTGAAAGCGGCTCCCCTGCTGCGCTCATGGCAGCCATTTTACTGCGTACAATGTTCAAATGACGACGCACATACTCCTCATTCGGAGCCAGGGCCAGAGTTTCCTCGAGGCATCGCTCGGCCCGCGGCAAGTCCCGTTCTTCGAAGTAGACCACACACAGGTTGTGTTTTCCTTGGACGTTGGTAGGGTCCATTTGCAGAATGCGCTCAAAGCAAGCTTTAGCCCCGCGGGTGTCTTTCTTGTGGTTCATAAGGATGTCGCCTTTCAGAATCAGGCCCTTTATGTGCTCAGGGTGGTGGCGCAGGAGCTCGTCTAACACAGGCAGTGCATCAACCTCACGTTTAGACTGAGAGTAAAGCAAAGCCAAGTTAAACAGCGCACTGCGGAACCCAGCCTGCAGACCTATGGCCTTTCGCATCCAATGTTCAGCTGCAGCATTTTCATTAGCATCCATGGCCAGCATGCCGAGGTTGAAGTAGCCATTGGCATCGTCAGGCTCCTCTTCCACATAGGTGAGGAAACGACGGTTGGCTTCAGGCCAGAACTTTGGTTCTCCTGAAAGGAAGCAGACAGTTTAAAATCAAGGTCTGACCCTGCACCACAAGTATTTTCAATTTAAATGCACAAAGTCTTTTGTTTAGAGCAATAGATTGTCTGGAAAAGCTGACCACCGTCAAAACCAGTGTAGGGAATAAAACCTGTTTTAAGAGTGATAACAGAAACTAATAATGGAAGGGGTGTGAAAAGAAAAGATCATATTTGCTTGGAACCCTTTTGTTTCAAACCCTACTATGCAAAATGAATATTTTGCTCGTTGCCAAATTGTCGTGGTAAAATTTGACTCTCTAGTAAGACCTGTTGTAATTTTTCCCCAGGCATGCTGACTAAACCCTGCACAGAGTGGCATCCTTATCTTGCACTCTCCAGCCCTGGAGCCCTTCCTGAGACTGAGCAGAGCCGAGTACACTAAACCAAAACATAAGTTAGGCCTGCAGCAGGAGGAAGTGGGAGTGAATACTTTTATCAGGTCATGCAGAGTCGTAACACAAAGCTATCTTCTAAATTTTCTATTACATTACAAAAAAGAAATTGGCTCTAGAAAGCATTGTTTTAGCAAGTTTGCTTTAATCCAGAACCTAAAGATATTTCTAGATCATTGTTCTGCAATACACACCCAAGCACACCCCCCCATTAAAGCTCACTTAGCTCTTTCACATTTTGAATGTTGATCCGCCAGCGGGTGCTTTCATGTCATGCAGTTGGGATTGCACAAACAAAGGGGTGTATCCTACAACTTGAAGCATTCACCTGAGTGATATGTGTAAAATGTGTGTGAGAGACTTTCCCTATTATCTGGCTGTGCTTGGTGTCTCGATCCTCATGCAGGCTGCCCAAATGCATTCAGTGCGTTAAATACAGGCAAACCTGTGCTTCATGGTCAACATGTCATCTGCATCAGGTTCTGCTCAACAACATATTTACGCGATGGAAGATCATCTGGTGTCTCGGCTTTGTGCAAACTTGCAGACTGTGCAGGTGGTTTATGAAAACCTCTTGAGGTGGATCATGGGTGTAATTTTGGTAGGTTATCCTTACGCCCCCGTTCAATGTTGAATGGTGATTGCAAGATGTAAAGACCGCATAAAGATCAATGTATGATGAATAGGGGCTTTAAATTAATCTCCACCGTCATACAGAGCTACAATTCAATCATTCAATTTTAGATAGATTCAAATGTTGGTGTTTTTAGAACATAAAACTGCGATGATTTAAGCTTGATTTTTCTTTTCAGGATTTTTTCTACTCCACACAAGGTCATTTGAGCAACTGTTGCTCATGTGACTCTTGTTTATTTAACTGCTGTGTTTGGCACCACAAATGATAGCATGCCACAAAAATCTGAGCTGCACACAGACCTAGCAGCACCTTAGTAGGCAGGCACGGAGGATTATATCTGTGTCACGCAGGATCGCTGGTCGAGCAAACAGCAGAGCAGACTGTAAGCCAGGAATTCTTCCTCTTAGGAAATGGAATTTGTCTGCATGAACTGGACACTGCTGAAACACCAGTGCCAACATCCACACTAAAGCCAGTTTGACATTGCTGAGGGCTTTCGACCAAGAAAGAAGCACCTGCACCAAAACTGACAGCTTACAGCTGTGAAACTCACAGCTACCCACACGAACACACCAAATGCCTTCTGGAGAAAGGTTTTATGGTCAAAGAAGGAGAGGATTGAGCCATCACCCCTAAATAACAAAAAGCATGTTTGGGAGGAGTCAGGGTGAGGCTTTCCGACCTAAGAACACTGTGCCATCTGTCCTACATGCTGAGGGACTGTTTGGCTGCCAGCAGTAATTATTTATTACACAAAGTCAACAGCATAATGGTTGAAATGTAGACAGAGTTTGGTGTTTTAACAAGAAATGAATCCTAAAACGCATTGAAATTGGTTTTGGAATGGACAAAGCATGCTACTGGGAAGGTTGTGGGCCAAAATTAAAGGTCAGGTCTGCAGCAGGAAACCAATTTATTTAACACTTGAATTCTGCAAACATTCAAATATACAGATAGAACTATGCCAGAAGCTTATTCAGTCAGTCAGTCATCAGTCAGTGTTTTTTAAGCTTGATACTTCTAAACAGTGAGACAAGTCAACATTTCGAATCTTACTGATGGCTGGGATATTACTCCTCTAATGACATAGGAGCTGAGAATGGTGCAGAAAGAAAGTTAAACTACACTCCAAAATCACCCTAGTTCCACAGAGGAATAAGATTAATATAAATATAATCTTTCAGTGGTTGAACTTTTTATTTATCTCTCGTGCTTACCAATCAAAAGCTGCCTCACCTTCCAGTCAAACCTGCTGCAAGTAAAACTGATCATTTAATGTTTGTCTTGTTACTAAGTCAAAAAAAAAAGGTACTGACAGAAACTTGGCCCAGATCACTTCAGAATAGGGGACAGTTCTTAGGAACCTGGGCACACCCTGAAGGTAATAATAGGTTACTTTCTTCATTCATTCCGGTTTGTGTGGTGCTGCCCTATACAAGTGACTGACAAATTATTATACTGACGAGTGGAGTCTTGCTTTTAACCTTCTCACTCTGTCACAGTCAGTTTGGAGGTTTCACATGTGTGAACTGGTCCAGGTTTTACTAATAACGAGTCACAATCGTCCACAAATGCGTTCATTAGAAAGCATTAACCTGGATCGTCTCTCTTTCTCGTAACTCACCAGACTCCTGCATGAGAAGAGCTGAATTAAAAAGCGCCAGTTTGTGGCGTGGGTTGATCTCCAGGGCGTGGTTAAAATTCTTCAGGGCTTCAGATGGGTCTTTCATCTCGATGTTAACGATGGCAAGATTGTACCACAGGTCGGCGTTGGTGCCATCAAGTTCCAAGGCTCTGAGGTAGGCATCACGGGCTTCTGTCAGCTTGTTCATCTTCAGCAACAGCTCCCCTCTGTCAAAGAAACAAATAAACTACATGCTGTAGACCTGAAATATAGACACGCGGCATTCGTCTGCAACAACTTTTGAATTTAAGTAAACGCTATGCTACAGTGCTTTGTAAATGTATTTATCTCTCTTAATTTCACATTTTGTCACATTAGGGTTAAAAATCTTCAATTTTTTTATTGGTATTTTATTTCCTAGACCAACACAAAGTAAGGCAAAACTGTGAAGTGGAAGAAAAGTAGAAATTGCTTTTCTATTTTTTATTTAACTATCGTACTTTTATACCCGCCCCCCCCATCCAAAAAAAAAAAAAAAGAATCAAGTTTAACCAAATTCCTTTAGGCGTCACCTATTAAGTAAATAAACCATAAATACAAGAGCTGCAAGACGGTCTTAGAGATGTGCTACAAAACATTAGTAAACAAACAAATGTCATGATCTCCCAGGAAAGCTCCAGACAGGTCAAGGATAAAACTGTAAAATAGTTTAAAGTTGGATAAAGTTCCCCAGCTTTGAGTACTGTTCAATCCATCATCTTAAAAAGTTGAAAAAGTCTGACACAACCGACTCTGAACATCACCCTGAACACATCATCTGCACGGTGCGGATGATTTTCATCAGCAGGAACAGAAAAAGTAGTCATAGGTAACGGACGATGGGTGGTGCTCAACACAGGGCAATCCAGGAAGAAAAACTGTTACAGGCTGCAAAGCACTTAAGCCTGAGGCAGACGTCCACCTTGCAGCAGGACAACAATACAATTGAATACAGTGAGAGTTGTAGTGGAATGGTTTAGATCAAAACAAGTTCCTGTTAGATCAAAACAAGTTCCTGTGTTTTCAAATGTGCGGCGAGATTTGAAAATTGCTCTGCACTCAATGTGAGCTTGAGCTAATGCAGAGAACTCTGTGTGGGTCTAGCACATAAAATCAAAACAAAGCAATCAAGTTTGTACTTTTAAGGGGTATGAATACTGTTACAAGCCATTTATTCAAACTGGAAACAAGTTCAGAAAATCTTGCCTGCTGATGTAGGCTTGTTTGAAGTCAGGTCTCATGCTGATTGCTTGTCTGTAGAGCTGATCAGCTTCCTCCAGCCGTGAGTCGTTGGCCCGGATCAGATTTGCCAGGTTTATGTAAACATTAAGGTGATTGGGGGCTACACGTGTCGCGTACTTCTTACCCGGGATAACCTGATTGGTGTAGAGTAAAGGACCAAATAATGTCACACTAAAATAAGAAGAATGCGATTAATCTCAGTAACACAAAGAACATTTATTGTTTTATGGGAATAGAGGGATCAATCCATTAATTTCACTATTGTTGCTGGAACTATTGACGGCATATTCAGAGCCGTGGTATTTAGTGTCAGCTGGCTTTCAAAGTTAGTTTTATCCGCTACAATAGCAAACAAAGTAATTAGGAAGGGTGTGGCGACTTCAGGTAGTAAACCAGAAGGGAGTTTCCTATAAATCTAAAAAGGTATGTTATGCATCCACCGTCTTCATTTCAAATGAGTGCAGTTAACTGTCCATGGGTGCACAGTGGTATGCTGCACTGTACTTTTGAATGGTGGCAAAGACCAGTCCCAGAGAGAAATCTTCTCACACACACAAACACACACACACACACAATAGTAGTATTTGGTGATGTAGCTATCAAGGCATAAAGTGTATGTGAAATGAGAACTTACCTGTGGCATGAGAGATTTGGCAACCAGATACGCTTCCTCTGCTTGTTTGGACTTGTTCAAGTTCTTGTAAGTTCTTCCAACGTTCATGTGAGCACCAATGTCATCTGGAGCAACAAATATACATATTACCACATGAACAATTTTCTATGCACAAAAGTTTATTTCATGTTACCTAATCTGAAGCCTAAACACCGATGAAGGTGTGATGCATTTCAAACTGATCTGTAGGATTCAGGTAGCAACATAAATCCTGCTGAGAACTATAATGATCAGCCAACAACTATGAACGACGAGAAGAACCTATTTCTGTTAAGTACGGCAGGAAATCCTGTCTGGGTTAATGTGTTTACATTATTAATCTCGGGAAAACAGTTGTGGGTGGTGAACCGACAAAGTGGAAGGGGTCCCACCTGATAGGCTTCCTGAAAACGGAAGAATGAGAAGAATCCCCAGCCCCCCGAAGAAAAAAAAACAAACAGTGAAAGGGCCAAAATAATTGTTTCTGTACATTGTATGAAGAAAGGCGCAGTGTAGCTTTTTTTGAGCAATATTAAGAAACCTAGCGGATAGACTTATAGAACCACAGGATCAAGAGCCACTATAAACAGATTTAATGCACCAACAGTCATCTCTTTCACCGCCTCATCAAAATGGACTCTTTCACTTCCCCCTCCTTGGGCAAAACTCCCTCTTACATGTTTACTTGCACAGCATTATTCACAGTGTATATTTATACTGTCATTGATTCTTTTCATTTCTCCTGGGTCTGAAACAAACTTGCTTGTGTTTTCCTGTGATTTTATCCGCATTGTGGTTTGTTTGTTTTTTAGGTCAGGAGGATGTCCCAATACTGCAGTAACAGAATCTGTGTTTGATGGTGTGAAACATAAACTGCAGCTTTCATTTTCCTGTGTTCATTTTGTACTCAAACCAACCTAACACAAATTTGCACATTTAAGGTAAAAGCAAAGTGTTTGTTTTAATTCTGCAGCAACAAGGTAACCATGAGGCTATTTGTACATCAGAACTTTCATATGTTGCAGTAAAAACTGACAAGGTAATTTTTCTGGTTTAAGCATCCTTTAAGTGTAATGTGCAACAGTTGACCTTATAAAAGGTTTCAGGCACGTAAACATAACCACAGTAGCAAACTTAAACTGATGTTAACAAAAAGAGATGACAACAAATGACTTGAGCAAAAAAGCTGAGGATTTTTTTTCCAAGTTAAAAAAATAATCAAAGAAAAGCTTCTCAGTGTCTTAAGCCCCTTTTAGGAAACAATCACGTGGATGTAAATATGATCGCCTCTTTAAGTTACCTCTGATATAAATAATCAAAATAACTAGATGTCAAACTGAGCCAAACACATTTTGCTCAGATGATGAGCTTTCATGAGTGCAGCTGGAATTGCGGAACCACAGGAAGCGTGGAATGGAACTCAGTGGGGTCGATTTAGAGCGTCACACTTATAGGTGGGCATCTTGTAATAAAAAAACATCAAATCACAGCATTTGCCCAATTTCTTTCATCAATTCACTTATAATCTAGATCTGCATCTAAATCTTATTCCCAAAACTGCATCTTTTCACAGCTGCTTAAACAATGAATTGGGATCTTCCACGTATGCATCCCTATATCGATGCAAATTAGTTAATCTTAACATCTCAAACCAGAAGGTTTCCAACTCCCAGCTGGAAGGACTTTGTTAAAGACAGAACAATGGGTATTTTGTGTCTCTGAAACACTCACAGCAAACCAAAACAACAAATGTTCTGTGAGATCTGGATTTTCCACCACATGTATGATACCATCAGTTTACTGAAAAATGTCAAAATGATTTAAGGATGAATGACTGAAGTCTCTCACCTGGTTGGACGCGAGTGGCCTGGAGGAAATACCGCAGAGCCATTGCATAATTGTTCTGGTTCTCTAAAGCGTGGCCAACATTGTTCCACAACTTGGCATTGTTCTTGTTAACCTGAAACAGTACACAGTTTCTTAAGGAAAAGGCCCTCTGAGAAAGGCTGATTGATTAAAGCTGTTTTATCAATTAGACTTTAATGGAGGCTTTTATCACAGGGTTATCAAACTTTCCTTCAAGCACTGGAAAACTGCCAAAATACTCAGACTAAGCTTTTACCTTCAGGGCAGAGGTGAACAGGGTATATTCCGATTCCCAGTCCCAATTCCTGTTGAACGTTTTCACTGCATGGGTAGTTAGCAGCACACCAATCATCAACCAAGAAATCTTCTTTAAATGTCTGTGACAGTTTGAGAAGGCGTTTAAATTTCTCCTTGCGGCAATGGAATCAGTCACAGCATCATACTGATGAGACACGTCAAGTTATGTTTTACTGCTCAGGTGCGTGATAATTCTTTGAGTTTTAATCAAACACACTGAGGGATCAAACCCTGTTTACAAGCCTCATGGAGGCACTGCAAAACAATGTTCCAACTTTTTATGAACCAACAAAGCAAGAAACACCGTAACATGTAGATGAAGGTGCTCTGATAAGATGAGACCAAACTTGATGTAAGTGGAGTGTCCCAATAACAAGCAGTAATCACCCCTAGCACGTCACACTGAGACCATAACTCTAAACCTAAAAGTGGGGACAACTATTTACCAGGATCCAAGACAGCTGGAAGATCGCTTTTTAAGTCTTTCAGATCACTCCAGACTGCTTCTTACGTTTTAACTCTCATCATGTGAAACAAAAACGACATTCATCAGATATTATATCATCAGCTTCAGCACTCTGGTAAATCAATACATTTCAGACAGAGATTACTTCATATTAATGTCCTTAACCAGAACAGAGAAATAAATGGTAACAACATAAAGATCTACAGTGCCTTGCAAAAACATTCATAGCCCTGATGCTTTTTGCTTTAAGTCTTGCTATGGCAACTTTAATAAATTTTATCAAGATTTTATGTGAGACCAATATAAAGAAGTGCTTCTTTTGGGAAGTGAAACGAAAATGATAACAGTATCAATGATGTTTAAAGCAGGGTTAGACTTTTGAAACAATATCCCAATCTTTAAACATTTCAAGGAACACCACATTATCTGAATGCAGAGTAAGGCACAACAGCAAACCCACCAAGACATTTCAATCAGAGAAATGGACAAGCCACACCTATGGAAACTCTGGAGGAGATCAATAAGCTGAGATGGGAAAATCTGTTGATAGAGCAAGTTAGTCTCGCACTCCAAAAAACCTGGCCTCTATGGAAGTCCTGTTTACAGTTTTCCACAAGCGACGTGGAACAACGGATAATGTGAAAGAGCTTTGGTCAGACGAGACCAAAACGGATTTAATATTCAGCAAGGCCCTGAAATATGTTTCAAGGTGGAGGTTCACCTTCCAGCATGACGACTCTAGTATACAACCAGAGCTATAATGGAAAGCTTTATATGAAAGCATAGTCAAGTGTCAGAACGGCAGAGTCAAAGTCCCGACCTACATTCAATAGAGAATCAGACGCAAGGCTTGAAAACTGATTTTTACATACTCTAAATCAAGTCTAACTGAGCTTTAATTGTTTTAAAAAGAGGAATGGGCAATTTTGTTTTATGTCTTGATGTGTAATGCTGGTAGAGACCAAAGGACCTGCAGCTGTAATACAGGGAAAAGTGAGTTGCTGAATACAAATGTTGAATCCAACATTTTTTTTAATGTTCTTTTTCTTCCATTTCACAATAATTATTTACAGTGGGAAGAACACGTATTTGATTCACTGGCGATTTTGCAGGTTTTCTACTTGCAAAGCATGTAGAAGACTAATTTTTATCATAGGTACTCTTCAACTGTGAGTGAAGGAATCTAAAACAAAAAAAAACTGAAAATCGCATTGTGTGATTTTTAAGTATTAAATTTGCATTTTATTCCATGATTTAAATATTTGATCACCTACCAACCAGTAGGAATTCTGGCTCTCACAGGCCTGTTAGTTCTTCTTTAAGAAACCCTCCTGTTCTCCACTCATTACCTGTATTAACTGCATCTGTTTGAATTTATTATCTGTATAAAACACACCTGTCTACACACTCAGTCAAACAAACTCCAACTTCTCCACAATGGCCAAGACCAGAGAGCTGTGTAAGGACATCAGGGATAAAACAGTAGACCTGCACAAGGTTGGGATTGGCCACAAGAAAATGGCCAAGCAGCTTGGTGAGAAGGCAACAACTGTTGGTGCAATTATAAGAAAATGGAAGAAAATTAAGATGATGGTCAATCTCCCTCAGTCTGAGGCTTCATGCAAGAACTCACCTCATGGGGCATCAATGATCATGAGGAAGGTGAGGGGTCAGTCCAGAACTACACGGCAGAACCTAGTCAATGATTTGAAGAGAGATGGGACCACAGTCTCAAAGAAGACCATTAAATCCTGCAGCGCACGCAAGGTCCCCCCTGCTCAAGCCAGAGCATGTTCAGGCCCATCTGAAGTTTGCCAATGACCATCTGGATGATCCAGAGGAGGAATGGGAAAAGGTCATGTGGTCTGATGAGATAAAAATAGAGCTTTTTGTCCTAAACTCCACTCGCCGTGTTTGGAGGAAGAGGAAGGATGAGCACAACCCCAAGAACATCATCCCTACCGTGAAGCCTTGAGGTGGAAATATCATTCTTTGGGGATGGCTTTCTGCAAAGAGGACAGGATGACTACACCGTATCGAGGGGAGGATGGATGGGTCAAGTATCGAGAGATCTTAGCCAACAACCTCCTTCCCTCAGCAAGGGCATTGAAGATGGCCTTACTGAGGGTAGGGTGAGTTTAGT
Source organism: Crenichthys baileyi (assembly GCA_036173005.1). Lineage (NCBI taxonomy): Eukaryota > Metazoa > Chordata > Actinopteri > Cyprinodontiformes > Goodeidae > Crenichthys > Crenichthys baileyi. The sequence goes on from JAHHUM010000641.1 coordinate 227,722, forward strand.
GTCACGAACTGGTCCAAAATCCCTGCTGCAATGTGTGCAAACCTCGTCAAGAACTACAGGAAACGTCTGATATCTGTTATTGCAAACAAAGGCTTCTGTACCAAATATTTTTGTTTTTCTAATGTATCAAATACTTATGCCATGCAATGAAATGCTAATTAATTACTTAAAAATCACACAATGAGATTTTCTGGATTTTTGTTTTAGATTCCGTCACTCATAGTTGAAGAGTACCTATGATAAAAATTAAAGACTTCTACATGCTTTGCAAGAGGCAAAACCTGCAAAATTGGTAGTGTATCAAATACTTGTTTTCCCCACTGAATTTATTTATTTTTTATTTCACTGAGACAAATATTGTAAACATTATTTCATATGTAAAATACAAAGTATTTCATGCAAACAGGTTTCTAGTCATAGCACTACTTTGTGCTGGTCTATCACAACAAATCTCATTAAAATACTGCAGTTTGCCAGTTGTAACATGACAAAATAATGTGAGGTTTGAACTGAGTCACTGAGATAACTTCAATGCGGTTCGATTTTGAATTATTGTGACAAAACTTTCTGCAAACATCTGACTATTTTAATTGCAACATTATAAAAAGACAAAGCTACAGAAGAAAGAATTTCCTCTAGTTAAATCAAAAATTACAACAAAATGGCAAAGAAATTTAAAAACAAACTGGCATTTTGTTCTGAAGTCGTTTTTTTTAAATATTATTTCAACCATAGCTATTATTATTTTGGACAGGTACTTACCCTTTATGCGAGACCATCTTAAATCCATGTGCTATAAGAACACAGAATCCCATACTGGGAACATAAAGTACCCTCTCTGCAACAACAAAACCCACAGGAAAGAAAAGGTTGGATGCTGGAATGAAGGGCAGGACGATCAAAGATAAGGCCTGAGAGGGAAAAAAAACAATAGGTCAAATGTATAAAGCTAAGGTTCAACCTTCATGAAAGTTAGCGCTGATAAAAAACTGCTTCTAAATTTGACCATGTTGTCTCAAGAGTTTAATATGGTGCGATAGCTGATGGGAGGGCAAGCCAATCACTTGAATGCTCTCTCAGTAAGTAAGCAATGCAAAGGAAGATTCAAAATGAGTTGGCTGTAGATGTAAAGAGTGATAGGACCAGAGCAGGAAACAGACTTTACAATGTTAGCAAAAATACAAACAACTTCAATTTGTTTTTTAAAAACATCCTTGTCCTGTTGGAACACCCAATTGTTCCAAGGTTGAACCATCTACCTGTTGATTGAAGTAAAGTTGAATTCTTTGGAGGAGGACCTCCTCCTTCTTCATTACACCATACCTATGTGTATCTCTGGTAGTGAAACAGACCCTCAGCATGATGCTAGCACTACCACGCTTGACAGTGGTTAGTGTTCTAAGCTTTAAAAGAGTCTTCTATACATACTTCGTCATTGTGGTCAAGTAGCTACATCTTTGTCCCACCTGACCACAAAACATTTCTTCAGAAGAATTTTAACATGCTGTTGGCAGCTTAAATTTTCAGGTGAGCCCGAATGAGTTAATTTTAGAGTCGTGACTTCTCTTTTGGTCACCGCCCTCTCTATCTATAAATGTTAAACTTGCTGCACTGTGGACAGTGACACTGGTGTGCCAACTTTTACCAGTTTATGGCAGGCATGAGGATTGGGGGTTCTTGGGTGGTTTCTAAATATTTGAACAAATTCTCTTTATTCGAAAGGAAACAACTTTGATCAGATAGTTGGAAATTGGATACAGTTGGCAGTTTTAGAGGTGCACCAGCCGGCCCGATTTCCCTAAGTCTGGATGATTGGCGGTCAGCAGATACTTAAATGTGAAACCGCTCTTATCAACCAATCTTATCTACTTGTCTAACCCGTTGTGCACATTTTTTTTGTTTTTAAAGTGAAAATGAAAGAATAAAGGAACTGTAATGTTCTAAACTTTTCGTTTATATTTGAGAGCACTTCCTCGTGCACTTAAATAAGTTTGTATTGTTTCACGGGTATAGTTAAATATTTTTCAATAAAAGATTGGAACTCTGAAGGTGTATTGTGACCTTATAAACACTTATAAAACAAATCATATCGGCCAAAAAAGGGAATCGGCAGGTCAGGCTTTTTAAAGATCGGTTATCGGCCAGAAAACTGTAATCGGTGCACCCCTAGCTGTTTCAAAAGGACAACAGTCCAAAGAGTGCTGGTTTTGGTCTGGGATGACCTGGACTTCACATCTATTGAAAATGTAAGCAGTTTGCCCCAAAGCCAGGTTTTTAGCAATAATCCCAACCAATTAAATGAGCTCTAACATTTCTAGTAAATGTGGTGATTAAATACTCAGCCAGAATTACGCAAGGACATTGTTGATAACTATAAAGAGCATGCAGTTTCTTTGCAACTTGCCAAAATACATTCATGGAAATATTCTATAGGGGTGTATGCATATATTTGAGCCTTTCAATTCTAGCAAGAAGAAAAAACTATTCAAAAACATCATTATCATCACCGGCACTGTACTGTTCAAAATTTCAAAACCTATTTTCTTCTCTGAATGCGGCCGACGATCTCAATGTGTGGTTAACTGATGAGTTAAAAAGATGGAACAAATAATAAAAGATTCCTTTATAGGAATGAAATCTCTTAAGAAATTACAGCTAAGGAAATGCAGGGATTTCAGGGATTTTTCCTCATCCTAATTGATCACCATCATGGATTTAGATTTGAAATTATTCAAGCCAAACTGTGAAACTGCACAAGTAAAATTGCATTCTCTGTCTAAAGTCATAAAAAGCAGAGGAATTTCTGAAATCTAGACTTCAGGCAAACTCAGCAGCCACTGAATGTGAGAAACGCCACCGCAAAGCAGGCTTTCCCACAGAACAACACTTTTTGAGTGGTGTCCCATGCTCCATGTGAGACAGCAGGCAACCTTGCAGAGACGCTAAGTAGGTTGATGTGGTATGACATTGTTACGAAACATATTCCAAAATGCTCCTACCAAACCAGAGTAAACACTGCACAAGTCATAATTGAGTTTATTTAGTGTTGATTTGTGTTGCTCTTTCTAAAAATGAAAGACTGTAAGGAAGTTTACTGACCTTCAACTTTGAGAGCCATAAGCCTGTTGCACAACAAATGTTATTTTTTTTCTTTATCCCACAGTGAACATACACCACCCATGTTTTCCTTTGAAATTCAAACAAGAGCCTATCTTTTATTGCTGGCACATAGCTACTTTCTTTTTTTCCCTCTTTTGTTTTCATCTCGTTTTCGGATGCAATGTTTTAAAGAAAAAAATCGGCAGCCAAAATGAATTAAAACCAGAACTTCCACAGAGAATAAGTCAAACAACAAACTACCGTAGGGTAATAAAATTAGTATTTGGAAAATTATGGCAAACTTCAAGCCTTGGCTAGCATGTTGATCCAGTACAATTAAATAGGGAAAAGCACAATTATCTTCAGTGTCTTTTAAGCTGTGGACGTGTTGGACACAAGGAACCACTTTCACTGATGTAGGTGGTTTTTGCCCTCAAACGGCATATTGTGTAAAAACACAACCTGAGTTCCATCTTTTCTTAACTGCTGAATTAAGGATTAGTCAAGAAAAAGTGGCTTAAAGAAAAATGGCTTAAAGTGTTTCAAAACTAAACAAGACATCATCCTCTTTGATGTCTCAAAGCCCTAAATTGTTGGTTAGTCAGAACCACGAGAAAAGCACAAGTGTTGTGTTGTCTGCATGTCAAAATTAGCCTTTATCTCTTTTCTGAGGGAAGCTCTGCCCTCCAACCTGCTGCACCAACATGTAATTCAGATGACTGAGGTGGATTTAATGCATCATAAACAACGCAGAAACTTCACTGGTCTGGGAGGACATCATGTTTTACAAAATACATTTCATTTCTTCATGTTAAGACCCTCATAAAAGCATTTCTAGGTACATCTGTGGGAAGAAATAAAATAAGATGACATCAGCTTAATGTTTGCATTCTTGCGGAGGACTAATGCATTAAACCAATCTAGTGTTCAAAGCATTTAAATAAAAATGTGAATAAAGTGACCAAACTTCCTCTCACCATGATCACAGTCTTGGCTGAGCTGTGTCTGTAGCACAGGCTGTAGTGAGCAAGCAGGCACAGAAATGTGTAGAACATCACAGTGGCCAGGTTACGGAGGTCTAAAAGGGACTCCACCAGAGGAATGGTACCCATAGTCCAGTCGCAGCACAGCTCTGAGGGGTTTAGTAGCAGCCATGCGTTCACAGGGAGCAGGTAGTTGAAAGTCAGCTGCCTGGTGGGAGTGGGACTGACTGCAGCCGGGTTATCAAATCTACAAAAAGGGCACGGAGGAGATTCATTTAGCTATTAGTGCAGGGTGCAAAACAAAAAATAACTATGCATATCATAGTAGAGCTGAAAAGTATATTCTGTATTTATCATTCTAGCAACTTCTCTGTATGCAATATGCATATCACGAAGAACAGCCTAGACTGCAGTAGATGTTAGCTAATTATGTACCATGCATTTGTTATTACTAGATGTTTAATGCAGCATAAAATGTTTTAAAGGTCAGTCGGTGGATAAAAATTGAGAGGAAATGTTGAAATCAAGCATGTCAATTATTTAATTGTATATTAATAATAATATTTCCTGAGCATTTTATTTTACAGTCAATTCCAATTTATTTTGGTTCTGATTCCTTTTTGGTGAATTTGACTTCAGATAAAATTAGACAATTATAACCCCTGATCAAACCAGAGAACTCCTGTTTGATAGTTGTTACACAGCAGCATTTCCATGCAGTACACTACAAGTACTTGATAGGTAATGTCTTGCTTCAGTACTGCCAAGCTGAAACATCAATTCATGATGTTGAATTGAACAGTGGTGTGACTGTTTTCTTCACTGAGTAGCACCTCAGGGCTTTTAGGCTATGGGAATCTGCACAATGGTTTCATGCTTGGGCCTTTACTGAGATCTACCCTGACTTCCTGAAACATTTCCTATAATATTCTGGGCTGCAAACCTTTTCATCGCTTCTTTGAAATTTATGGGGGTGGAAGAGCAAATGAGAGCCACAGCAGCATAACGGGTTGTTGTCTTTGCAACGCTGTGAAAAAGGGCTCCTGGAGCACTGCTCCTTCCCAGTCTGTTCAATATTAAATCAAACTGTTGCGCTGGTGTTATTTTTGGACAGGGAAGTCTTTTTCACTGCATGGCTCTGATACGGGTCAATTTGTATAATCAGTGTTTGATCTCTATGGAAGTAAAATAGTCCTATTAGAATTAGATATTTTTTAGACATTGAATTTATAACACTGAATTATTATCCTGTGCAATTATGTATGTGAATTTTTTTTTGTACTTAAAATTTGCCAGCAAAAATTCACCTGCAGAAATTCGCCTGCAGAAATTTGCCTGAAAAAATTCACCTGCAGAAATTCGCCCGCAAAAATTCACCTGCAAAAATTCACCTGCAGAAATTCACCTGCAGAAATTCGCCTGCAAAAATTCGCCTGAAAAAAATTCACCTGCAGAAATTCGCCCGCAAAAATTCACCTGCAAAAATTCGCCTGCAGAAATTCGCCTGCAGAAATTCGCCTGCAGAAATTCGCCTGCAAAAATTCGCCTGAAAAAATTCACCTGAAAAAATTCACCTGAAAAAATTCACCTGCAGAAATTCGCCCCCAAAAATTCACCTGCAGAAATTCACCTGCAAATATTTGCCTGAAAAAATTCGCTTGCAAATGTGTTGACCTTCTGGTGACTCAAGCCAAAGCAATCAGCACTCGAATTCGCCTGAATTTTTTCAGGCGAATTCTTGCAGGCGAATTTCTGCAGGTGAATTTTTTCAGGCGAATTCTTGCAGGTGAATTTTTGCTGGCAAATTTTAAGTACAAAAAAAAAATTCACATACATAATTGCACAGGATAATAATTCAGTGTTCAGTGTAAATTCAATGTCTAAAAAATGTCTGATTCTAATGAGACTATTTTACTTCCATAGATTTCAGACTGACAGACTTTGATATTGGTAGCAGCAAAACTTATATGCACAAAAGAGAGTGTTGAAATGCAGGACTTTCTGGAAACCTCTTTTGGGATCAACGATGTGCCGTTAGGGTAAATTTGCTTGAGCTGAAACTCCTACACAAATTGCCTTTAGGTTGGAGAGTAAACTACTTTGAGCTTATTGTTTTTTTTTAATGCCTTCACCTTTAACATGAAGGTCTCAAAAACTTCAAGTTATTTATTTTTTGTAGTTCTGTTTAAACTTTTAAATAACAGACTTAAGAATACCAAGACTTTATTTTCCTTTAAATAGGTGGCTGAATAAACAATAAAACGATGTCCTTTTTATTGATTTAAAGATTATATTTTTCCCCTTCTTTGAGCATATAGGTTTACATTTTTTCATTTATATTTGACACCAGCTTTCTTTTCTGTCTTCCTAGTAAGTCCCAAAAGTTCCCCAAAACAACTTTAATCCTAACAAAGCTTTCACAGAGATAAGATCTTACTGGAAGCCCTTTATAAAAAAAACTTCCAAACTGGTGAGGCTGGATCATGTCTGGACTAGGCTAAAATAAAATGTGTTGTGTTGGTTCTTGGAGAAAGGTTCAGAGATGCTAACACACCAACGTATATGTTGAATATATGATGAATAACGACTTGAGTGTGATGCTTTTATTTAATGGGTGATGGAAAACAGAGCACCAAACATTCAAAGTAATTTGGCTCTTAATACCGTTGCTGTGAAGGGAAATTTAAAGGCAGAGTATCTAACGAGATGCCCTTAAATTGCAACCCGTAGCATTAATCTTTTGGCTCATGGCTAACTAGGGATGGGTATATTTCACATTTGAACCGATACGGTACCATTACCCGGTACCTGGGAATCGATACCGGTACTCAACTGTACCAGTTTTCGGTCCTTTTGTGTGTGTTTATGTGGTAATAAATGTTAATTTGTTTAATAATACAATCTCAAAATGTTTAAATTTAACATAATTAGTTCTCAATATAAAAACTTTAATGAATAAATCAAAACAACATCCAGCTGTTTGTATTGTAAAATCTTAGCTATTTTAAACATTTCTTCCTCCATGTTGCTGGCTGCAGACGACGAGTCGCTAACGGATGCAGGCGTGCTGACGGTGCTGGATACAGAAGTTGTAGGCGAATACACTCTTCAGCCTTGAGAAAAATCTGGTGCTTAACCAGGGGCTTCCTCTGATTAGAAGTATTCCCGCCGCTGGCCTTGTACTTCACGGCGAGCGTAATCTGCACCGCATTTTGGAAAGTGGAGCTTGTTGAAGGTACCAGCGGCTACTGACGTCATTACGCTCTTGTGTGTGCAATGCTGTGTTCATGTCTGGCATGGAAAATTGGCTACTCTTCCACTCCCTTAGTGTCACAATGATGCGTTTAGGTCCCTAAACATGGTATTGTTCGATTTTACGTGAATCGGTTCCCAGTATTATCGACGGAATTTGGTCGGTACCTATAAAAGTACCGAATTCGGTACCCATCCCTAAGGCTAACACAGAAAACTATGCACTGATATAATTACTGTCACTTTAAAATGTAATATGGAAGTCTGTTGGTTCCTCCTTTCTTCACATTTTGTTCCCAAGCAGCCAGACTTAATTCTAGTATTATTCTATTATTTCTTATAATACAATAGTTTTTCAGGCTCTATGCAGGCATTTAAAGGTTTTCTTGAGACTTTGGCTGTTTTTTTTACATTCGTTTTTGCAAAGGAGTGTAAATGTTTGTTAAACAACTTAACTCTTATCTATAAGTCATGCAGGCATAAAATGGTTCCTAAACTCAAAGAAACAAATCAGTGTTGTGCCAACATCTAACTTAACTAAGAAACATGTTTAAATTGCATCTTGAGGCTCCTTGTGACCTTTAGTTTGTCACCAAGAGACTCACATTTTAGCACCAACCAGATCAGTGCAAGTATTTAAGGGCCACAGTTCTGCAAATTTATGGTCCAACATACCTGAAACAAACAACCAGGCCTCTGCAGAACTTTATGCCTTGATAAAAAGGTAATTCAGCCATTTGAATCAGCCAATGTGGATCAGAATCCCATCTAAAACATGCAGACCTTTCCTTGACAAATGGAGTTGGAGATCCCTGAAGTAGACAATGCTCTGACATACAGTACATAATAAACTGATGTGTGATAAATATCTGTGATTTGGTGTGTGGTCTTACTGGATTCTTTACCAGCATATCAAAGACCTGACTTTTATATCTTGTTCAAATGCTGTAGACAGTCTTCAGTAGAGATACACAAAAAAGCAGATGGTGATGGAAACTGGAGGATTTTTAACTTTATCAGCCCTAACCGTTGAATAGATAGACTGAAACTCAAAAATCCTGTATTTTTTCCTCAGTGAACACACTACATCTAAACAACCACTAACAGCCCTTTGGCCCAACCAAGCTAATCACTTAGAAGGTCCTTAACACAGTATAACTAGTCAGGTCATTTATCCATAGTCACATTTAAGGACAGGATGGAAAGTAAAAATAGGAAAAAGCAGCTTAGTCCAAATACCTCTGAAAGACCTTCAGGAATCCCTGAGCTTTGATCAGGATTTTTTTAAGAACAAGAGAAAGTTTAGCTCCTTCGAAGCAAATTGGAAAGAAATACCTAAAGCCCGTATGTGAAACAATTTCTACAAGCCATCTAGATAAGGCAGCTATTACAGAAATATTTGTCCAAAAACTGACTTAAAGCCGAGTTAACCCTGTGGTCATAATGACTCTGTTTTGTCTTTACAGCTGCCTGTGATTTCTCCACATTCATAACTCATGATCAGTCTATCAGTCCCAGTAAAGTACCCCAAGCCTGCATTTGTATTTAAACTGCTCTGATATGGGTCGTAGTCCAAACTTGTTTTACAGAACCCGTGCTGTAAACTCTGATCACCACTGAGGAGACAATAAGCTGTGTATGCTGGGTAAATTGTTATGGCTCTGCGGCAGAAATTCTAGCAGACAATCTGGAGTCATCTTTAGGATTACAGCTAGAGGATTAGTCTATCTGAGCTAATTGCCTAGAATTTTATCTTCACGCCCAAATGTCATTAGGTGGAATCTTGTGCAGACAATTTAAAAATAGATAACCATCAGGAAATACTTGAACCAGCAGACCTACTGGTGTTTTGAAGGGGTCAAAGAGGGGTCAAAGAGTGTAAATTTACACTCTATAAATTTAAATTTCTATAAATTGTGTGTTTAATTTTGATTCTTCAGTTACCTAATCATTATATTTCAGAGTCTGTACTTTTGGACATTCAGTTTGAAATAAACTGAAGCACAGATTTACACGTGTACCGTCTAGAACTGGTAACAGCCCTGTATTGTTTTGTGAAAACAGTCAATAGTGTCTTAGACTTCTAAACATCAGCTGATGTTTTACTTCTTTCTGTGTGATACTCTGCCAGACCTTTACAGAAGCCACCATGACCTGATGCTTGTTTGGGGTTTTGGTATATTTACTGTGATCTGAAGCAAGATTAAAGGCAACTAAATCCAACTGAGACCGGGTGATGGACTGACCCTTTTGTGGCTTTTTTCCCCCTCTTTACTGTAAAACAGTTTGGTCATATCTTATGTTTTATTGAGATATCCATGGAGTTTTCATTTCGTAGATGTGTCCCTGTTCCAACACAATTGCATCCTCTGCATTTCATCAGGTTCTGCAGGAGCCTGCTAATGAATCATTTGATTCACGTGTGTTAGATCAGGGTAACAACTACAGCAGGGGAGTCCAAGTCCAGTCATTGAGAACTGCCATCCTGCATCTTTTAGGTCCCTTCTCCAATAAATCTGGATTAAATAGCTGAATTTCCTCATCAGCTCGTCATTCAGCTCTAGAGGTTTGGTAACAATCCATTTATTTTATTCTGCGATGTTGGAGCAGGGATGTATCTACAGGTTGCAGGGTAGTAGCTCCCGAGGGGGAGTATTTTTGATTGATTTGATTGAACAGTTTTATTCCAGGATGCTTTTTCTTTTAACAAAATGAAAAACATTACAAAATGAATCAAAATGTATACATTAAAAATAATAATCTTTATGTAAACTGGATAAGCACTGGGTAACAATGACAAATTTCAAACACACTGTTAAAATGAATTCGAAATTATATATTGCAGACTTTCAAAAGTACTGCTACATGAACAAAAGTGTAATAACAGCTGCTTTAAGAAGGTTCGCTGACCTTTTGACAACTCAGCTGCAGTTATTAAGCCAACAACCTACCACTTCTGGGGGGGCACTAGGGTGGCCAGTGTTATTCCAGGGTGGGGTTATCTTGGAATCCCCCCCCCCCCAATGTTTGCTTGTCAGATGCTTCTGTGTTTCCTTAGCTAAGCTAAACTACTGGACAATGGACTTCAACAATTATAAATGCTATTCTTTACTGCATTTATTAATTAATTACAAGCTCCTGTTGATTTATTCTATCAGTGACACATGCTGCAGAATTTTGCGTGGCTATTTTGAAAAGATCAAACTATTTTCATGTGCATGGCTTGCTAAATTGTATAACTGGCCATACTTATCAGTTTGGTAATCTGATAAACAATAAGCAAAGAGGTCCAGTTGTTTGTTTTGCAAAAGTTAAAATATACGCATCAAAAAAAATAATTATGGGGCCTTTTTTGGGGAAATTTGCTTATCAGAACACCGGGCCCAAAAATGGACCGTTTATTTTTTGTTTTAAATCAATTTTTACGGGCCCCAACTTTTTTAAAGGAAAGCTTTGGGTAAAAAAACATCGAGACCCCCAAGGAAAAGAAGAGCTTCGTTGGTGTAAATTTTCTTCTAAGTTTTTGTAGTTTATTTTTGGAAAATTGGGGAAATTTTTGTCAAAATCCATTTCTTTTTTGGAGAAAACTTTGGTACGGGAGTTGTTTAGGATGTGCTGACTGCCCCCCCGTGATCTTTTGGGGTTTTTTCAGTGATTTTTAGTTACCCAAAATCATTGAAGCCCTTTTTGATAGAGTGGAGTTCAAGGCTACATTTACAGGGGGTTTTAACCTGTTGCCTTTGGCCAAAATAATGCACAAAATTTTTAATGTTTTTGCTGATGATCTCAAAAAAAGGTTTTTTTCATTTTTCATTTTTGGGGTTTTATACTGTATAGTCTCCCCCTCTTTATAGATGTTATAGTGAACCTGGAGTCCAGGCCCTTTGCCCCCCGAAATTCAGCTTTTCGACACCCTTTTTTCACTTCTGACTGGTGGAGCGCTTTTTCCACGGAGACATTTTCTTCCCAGAAACGACTTTCACTTTTTTTAAAAGTTGGAGCAAATTTCCCCCCCCCTTTCAATCAATTAAATTTCCCCCCCCCCGAGATTTTAGAATGAAAAGTTATCTACCCTTTTCCCATCTAAAAGTTTACAGGGCAAAGTGTGGGGAAAGAAGAGTAGATCGGGTTAAAGGTTTAGCCAAGCACCGGGTCGTTAGAGATGTGTTTTTTTTTTATAATGTCTCTTTGGAAAAACTGAGCCATTGGAAGATGTTTTTCAAAGAAAAACAGGAAACGTGGTCAGATGGGAAAAACATCATTTCAACAGACACCTTGGAAATGTTTAAAACCCTTAGTGATGATCAAGTCCAAAATATGTCCCTGGTTGTGCGTTTGCTTTTTAACTTTTTGAGTCAAACCCAAAAATTTTTTCTAAAAAGTGTCACATAGTTCTATTGCACTTCTGTCTTCAGGATTGTCCATATGAATGTTGAAGTCTTCCCATAATAATTAAAAAGTCATAATCAACACCCTATCACAGATAAAAAGCTCATTTAAAAAACACTGAAAAAATTTTTTTTGGACTTAGGAGGCCTGAAATTATTCAAAACAAGGTTCGGACCGGGCTCTTTACCTGGAGAGCCAAAAATTCAAAAGAGGCAAATTTGCCCCAGAAAAAACCTTTTTTTCACTTTTTTTAAGCTTTAAAAAAAAGTTGGGCCCCTCCCAAACCCTTTTCTTTGGCTGTCTGCTCTCACAAAAGAAATTTGTAGTTTCGGAGGGGGTTCGACTCTATCAGAAGGGAGCTTCATTAAATTTAATGTAACCATGTTTCTGTTAAAAAAAATAACATCAAGATCGGGGGTCAGTAATGAAGTCATTGATTTAAAAAATGATTTTCTTGACAGAGATCTAATGTTCCCCCAAAAAAGCCAGTTTATATGACTTAGTTTGCTGATATTAACTTTTGGGGCCCCCCCTGGTTTTCCCTGACCCTTTTTGGCTTTTTAAGTTTGATTGTTTTTTTACTGTCTCTTGTCCTTGTGGCTTTTTTCTTTCTGTCCACGTATTAACCCCAGAGATTTTACAAAAAATATCTCCTTTTTAGGGGCCCAATGTTTTTTTTGGACATGCTAATTTTTGATAAATTACCACTGGGGGGCCTGGACTGGCCCCAAGGAAAGTGATTTGAAGGTCCTGATTAGGAGGAGATAGATTAGGAGGTGGTGGGGCATTTGGAAGCATTTGGAAGATGTTGGTTTAGTAGCAGGGCCTCGGCCACAGGGGTGTTGAATGGAGAAGATGTCAGAGTCATTTGGGTCCCGATTTTAAGAGCTCCTTTCATGTTATCAGAATCCAGTAAAGCAAAAAGGGGCTCAGTGGGAAGATGGGAGATTTCTTTGCAGTCTGGGTCGGGGTCTGTGGATTTCGAAGGGGAGACCTTTTGTGATGACCTCTCTTTCTCAGCCAACTGGCCGGTTGTCTCTGGGGGGGAGCGTTTGGGGGGCAGCGTTATCATTGTTTTTGATAATTCCCATGTTTCTCTGCTGAAAAGGTCCAAGCTGCTCGGCGGGTTATTTACTGAATAGAAGAGATTATATGTGAACTTGGCTCCTGATTTGTTTCAAGCAGAAACCATCTTGCTTGAAGAGTTGTCTTTTTTTTCCCCCAAAAAAATTGAAGTTGGTCGATGAAGTTTCACAGATGTAGAAGCACATGTTTTTTTCAACCATTATTAATCATCGGAAGTCTCGAAAAAAAAAAAACCCCCTCTCCCCAGAAAATCGGTGCAAATGGGCCACTGAGAAAAAACCTTGATATTTTAACCCCAAAATATTCAGCAGACGAGTGAAATCCTCCTTCAATCCTTCTGATTTTTCCTGAGCCACGTCATCCATGGCTCCACAGTGTATAATAAGGTTTTCTAGAGACGGGCGCTTTTCTGTGATTGCAAGAAAAGACGTCCAATATCGTGACCTGGATGTATCGTCGTATTTCTACCATCAGAAACATAAAATCCTGATCAGAATAACCCTTTTAAACATACCTTTGCTTTTTTGGGCTTCAGTGGATAAACGATAGAGTAGATTTAGACATAACTTTTATCAACAGTTTAACAAAGCTAGAAGTATAGAGTGGGACTTAAACTAGCAAATTTAAGTTAGTTATGTAGGGTTGGGAGACATGATCAAAATATCATATCATGATATAGCTCTAGAGCTTAAAATCATGATCATCACAATTTCCCTACATACAAAAGTATACCTCAAATGAAAAAAAGAGCATTTCTAAACATATTGTAAGCAGTTTGCCCAATTTGGTCAACTTATGTCAAGCAGAATAGATATTTAAGAAATATGCCAGCAATTCTTCAGACATGGAGTACACTGGGTTCAAACTGATCTTTTTAACGCACGACTATTTACCTCTAATTTCAAAATAAAGCATCACTTGGCAAGACTTCACCACTGCTAACTAATACATATGTGAATTTTAGATCACGACTTTTGTTTGCAAATTCATCACAGGTATCAGTTCAACTTCAGCATCAATATTAGCATTAATATGACAGCAGCAGTAGTTTTAGGAATTTTCATCACTCTCTCACCGCCACACTCATAATGTCATTTGCGTGAAGTATCTTTCAGGGATCATTAACAGTCTGCAACCTAAACACGCAAGGCATTCAGCATATATACAGCTGTTTTTTTCAGCAAAGGAGAGACTGTTAGCTGCTTTAATTTGCTTCAAGCTATCTGAAGTTCAGAGGGCTGGGTAAGGCTCTTATTTTGAAGGTTTGATGTTTTGACACAATAAACAGAGGCATAAACTATCAGGGTTACTGTTTTGACTGCCCTGCTGACTGTATGCAGACCCTTGGGTACACTGCCGGTGGTTCAATAATTCTGATGGCTGGTAACCAGTTTAACAGACAAACCAGCCCATTCTGAGGAGCACGAGCATCCAGCTAAATCTTTATTTACTCACCAATAGCCTCCAGGCAGCGAATAGCCACTGGCGGAAAGGTCTGCTCCAGGAGTTCCCTTCCATATGCTTTGAGGACCAAACATTTTTAAAAAGCCTTCTTGTGCAGATGTTAAGTGCAAGGTTCAGCTAAAAGCAACTCTTGGTGCTCTATGGTTCGCCATCATCCCTTCCTTACTTTAACTGCCTTCTGCTTGGATCTGTGACAGTGCTTCACCTACTCCATGATGAACAATTACAAAAACGTAGAATTATTTTAAAAGAGCAGTCACTAAATATAGTTTTGATGGTAACTTTATTTTGATTAACTATACTAGTACTATACTACTGCCATGGTACTCTTTAAAACCAGTAACCATTTCATCCCAGCCACATCAAAGTTTTTCAAAATTCTAGAAAAGGAGTAAAACAAAACTTATGTGCAAGAGTACAGAACTGCATTAAATATAAAGTTTCTTATAGGTGAGCTCAAGATCTTTCTGCATTGACAGATCGTCAACATTTCCTAATCCTTCATGACCGAATGTCCTCTTGAACTGCCAAGCAAAAAGAAAGCTAGATTACTTTTCGGGTATATTATAAAGACAATATAAGGTGCACACATTCAAACAGGATTTTGACTTAGGAGACCAATAGGCCAAGTTCCACTAAAGTGTTTCCTAATCCTAATCACCAGGGCTCACTGCTGTGCAGCATCTAAATGATTCCCTGCTTCAGTTCACCTGGTTTAATTTGGTGGATTATTAACAGGCTTCTGTAGAACTTGATGATAAGCTGTTGAATCAGGTGTCCTGGCGTACGTACACGGCTTAAACATGCCGGGCAGTCTGCCCTGAGGGCTGCGAGGAGCAGGATTGTAAAACATTTTTATATGGGAGTGTATGCACATGTACTTTCTAGAATTAACACACTGTTAATATTTTTTCAAATCCGAAGTTGAAACGTAGCCCTCAGTATGTTGGATGGCTGTGCATTTACTCAAGCAAACACTGCTTTCTGCAGTTCATTTTGTCCATCCCTATAAGGCATCATCATGCCCTTCCTACAGATAAAAATCCCTCTAATGAGAGGAAAAAGAAAGTGCTACAATGTTCAGAGTTTTCTCTGGCTGTACAGAGCTTAGAGTAGAACCGGATCTGCCCCTCCCCACCTGTTGCTGTGCATGGTCAACTGGATTAAAGGCTACTAAATACAAAATAGTTCCAGTCACTAAAAACCTGTTTTCAGTATTCTAACTGGTGATTTAAATAATTGCTGTGCACATAATACGTAAATATCTGAAAGGTTGAAGGTCACGCAAACAGCTGCCATGATTGTAATAATATCACGATTAGTGCCAGGTAACATACAAATTCCCAACATTTTTTTTAAAAGTATGTTAAATACTTCAGAACTGACTGGCAAAATATGCACTGAACAAAAAATTTTAACACAGTACTTTTGTTTTTGCTCCCAGTTTTCATGAGCTGAACTCAAAGATTTAAAACATTGTCTATATACACAAAACAACCATTTCTCTCAAATATTGTTCACAAATCTATCTGACTCTGTGATAGTGAGCACTTCTCCTTTGCATAGCTAATCCATCCCACCTTGCAGGTGTGGCATACCAAGATGCTGATTAGACAGCACGATTATTGCCCAGGTGTACCTTAGGCTGGCCACAATAAAAGACCACTCTAAAATGTGCTGATTTTGCTTCATCGGGGGATCTGAAAACGTCATGTGGGTGAACGGTTTGCTGATGTCAACATTGTCAATCGGGTGGCCCATGGTGACGGCAGGGTTATGGTATGGGCAGGCGTATGTCATGGACATCGAACACAGCTGCATTTTATCGATGGCATTTTAAATGCACAGAGTTACCGTGACGAGATCCTGAGGCCCATTGTTGTCCCATTCATCCACGACCATCACATCTTGTTGCAGCATTATCATGCTGCAACAATCCTGTGTACAGATCCTTGCCCCATGTTGCTAGGATCTGTACACAATTCCTGGAAGCTGACAACATCCCAGTTCTTGCATGGCCAGCATATTCACCAGACATGTCACCCATTGAGCATGTTTGGGATGCCCTGGATCGGTGTATACAACAGTGTGTTCCAGTTCCTGCCAATATCCATCAACTTCGCACAGCCATTGAAGAGGAGTGGACCAAATTTCCACAGGCCACAATCAACAACCTGATCAACTCCATGCGAAGGAGATGTGAGACAAATGGTGGTCACACCAGATACTAACTGGCTTTCAGATCCCCCCGATGAAGCAAAATCAGCACATTTTAGAGTGGTCTTTTATTGTGGCCAGCCTAAGGTACACCTGGGCAATAATCATGCTGTCTAATCAGCATCTTGATATGCCACACCTGCAAGGTGGGATGGATTAGCTATGCTCACTATCACAGATTCAGACAGATTTGTGAACAATATTTGAGAGAAATGGTTATTTTGTGTATATAGACAATGTTTTAAATCTTTGAGCTCAGCTCATGAAAACTGGGAGCAAAAGCAAAGTGTTGCATTTTTACTTTTGTTCAGTGTATTTTGCTATTAACAGTATTAAAATTCATACAACCTTTTGATTATTCCAGTAAGAATTTTTATATCTCTTAGGTTGGTAAAAACTCAGTAGGTGTATTTAGTTTTTTTATGAGTGACGTTTATTATACCTGACACACACATCCTAAAAACTTCACACAATACCTCATCTGTCCACATTATAAACATCAGAAACCATGAACATACCAAGGATCTATGAACTACAGTTCTTTTATTTAAAATACTGTTATCAAAAGGATCAAAAAGAATTTGTTTACTCTTAATAATCAACAATTTAAATGCAAAAATGTGTGTTGCCCTGAGTGTTTTATGATAGACAGACAGACTCTACCTGCAACCCTGACTACAACCATGCAGGTACAGAAAAAGGATGGATGGATGGAAGGAAGGAAGGAATAATAAATAAATTAAAAATACAGTACAGTACAAGGCCATTAGCCACATCCATTAATGAAATACTCCGAAAAACCACAGGAGGACATTCTATTTAGACCATCTGTAAACCATAATGCAGTCCGAATTAAATCATCCACCACAGCAGTATAATGTGTTTTTATGTAATCCTGAAATCCATTAACATCCAAATAATTGCTTAAATTGTATTACACTGGCATTTAACGTCTGAATATCTATGGTACGCAACAAATGCATCACCCACGGAACACATTATAATTTATTCATGTATTACATAGGTCACCTAAAAGTTTTCTTGACGTGTCAAATCAGAAAGAGGTTTGCTGTTCTAAGTCACACAGAGTTACTTTTCAAGATAGTTCATTTATGTAATTATTTCCTGACTCTGTACATTTCATTGTAAGGCCTGCCTACCTGGTGAAGACAGGCAGCTGGGACTGGATAACCTGAACCCTGATGATGACGAGCAGCAGGGTGCTGATGACGAGGACAATGAGCTTCAGCAGGGTTTGCAGGATAGCGTACGGGAAACCATCTTTACCCTGCAGGACTTGCCGCAAGGTATCCAGCAGCATGGGCAGGGTAAACTATCAATGGCAGCGGGAAAATCACAGGAAGAAGAGACGTCAAGTCAATCTTAAAGTTTTAAATAAGTTTTAAGTTTCAACTTTTCCTACTTGTTTGATGTTTATGGAACTAAATATTTCTAATTCAAGACTGCCTCTCAAGATATGCTTAAGCAAAGCTCGGCAGAGCTTTAGAAAGCTCCACTTTATAACAGATGTTGCCATTTATTTTCAAACATAGTCATTTTAAATACCTTTATATTTGCAGCAAATTGTCTCATCACATTGCTGTACAATAGTATTTATAATACACAATACAGTATCTGCAAGTATAAATCTTCTAAAGGTCCCAAGGGTGCACTAAAACTTGGTTAAACTCCTGTCTTATACCTTCATTCATCTTTTACACACTACCCTGAAGGAAATCTGCAGCAAACTATCATAGTAGAAGTGGAATATTAAGAATGGATATATTGGTTTGAGCCAGTAAACCTGTTTTTTTCCATTCACTTTGCCAAATCATTCATATTAAGAAATGTTCTGTGTGCTCCAACATTGGACTGCAAATGTTAGATTTACTGTAACCAACAAGGCAAAGAAGGCTTTAGAACCTTACCCCTTGTGCAACAAACACTTCATAGACGCAACAGATGCCAACGACTGTGATTCCCTGCTCCTTACACAGTGTCGCCGAAGCCACCAGAACAACAGTCAGAGCAATGGGGGGCCAAACTGATAAATAAAGAATGAACATATGAGACACTCAGATCACTTAAGTGTAAATCAGATTCAGAATCAGCTTCATTTGACAAGTTTGTGCACACAAACAAGGCATTTGGCTTTGGTTCAACTTGCTCTCAATGAGGACGTTTTTCCCCCAGAAATAAAAAAGGGAAATATTTTTGTAAATATGTAAATATGCAGGGTTTTTACATTCAAAGAAAGGCATGGCTGAATTGTGCAAACATGCTTGGTATTGATCAGGGCACGCTGACTGTTAAGTAATCAGCAGACAGCCTGGGGAAAGAAACTCTATGTGGCGGCTGGTTTTGGCAATGCGCTCTGTAGCACCGACCTGAAGGTAAAGGTCTAAACAGTTTGTTTGCAGGATGTGTGGGGTCTGCAGAGATGTTAGCTGCTCTTTTCCTGACCCTAGATCTGTACATGTCCTGGGTGGAGGGAAGATCAGCCTCTTCCTCATTTCTACGCAGCTTCCGCAGATTTGATGTGAACTATGATTTATTGTTGTTGTATGTGCGAAAGGTCTTGGTCTGCATACACATGTCCTCACAAAAATTGATGTATGATGTCACAGCGTCAGTGAATTCGTTTAGATCAAAGGCTGAAGCTTCAAAACTATTGATATGAACTTTGCCATTTGAAGGTATTTTGTTTGAAAAAGCCAAGCTGTGTGTGGTTTTCATATTAGTTTTGTGTAAAGTTGCTAAATGCAGGTAGTAGTAGTGTGACTTTTTAGATAATTGCTTGATATTTGTGCCCATTAACCAGTTCTATTCAGGAGTTTACATACAGTGATGACAAAAACTTGATTTTTAGTCCTTTGTATGTTAGTCGCCCACAAACGTTTCAGATTATTGTTCGAATCCTGGATGGAAGGTAGGTCAGCCCCGATGATTCTCTCTGCAGACCTAATTGTTCATTGCGGTCTGAACCTGTTCTGCTTTGTGGATGAGTCAAACAACACAGTGATTAATTTGCACAAGACGGACTGAATGGCTGTGTAGAAGATGCCCAGCAGCCCCTGTAGAAGGTTAAACTTCTTGAGTTGTCTCAGGAAGAACAGTCTCTGTTGGGCTTTCCTCTCAACGGTGTCTATGTGTGAAGACCAGCTCAGGACCCGAGAAAGGCTGGTTCCCAGTAACCAGAAGTGATCCATAGTAGACAAAGTGTTGTTGAGGATGGTGAGGAGGCGGCTGTGTGGGGGTGTATTCTGGAAGTACCAGCCAATCCACCTTCTGTCTCTATGCAGACCCGTCACTGTCCTGGACCAGACCAGTAATAGCACTGTCATCTGCAAACTTCAGGAGTTTCACAGACGGGTCTGCTGAGGTGCAGTCATTTGTGTACAGAGAGAAGAGGAGTGGGGAGAGAACACACCCCTGGGGGGGGCTGTAATGTCCCTTTCATAACCTCTGCTTTGACTCATCAGTCTACTTCTAAACAGTCCTAACCACAGGACTAGAGGGTTTCAGGTTTTACCTGTAAGTTGGAATGAGATGAAGAAGACAGTGATCCGAGAGTCCTAAAGCTACACAAGGAACTGTGTGGTATGCTTTCTTTAAGACTGTTGCAATGGCCCAATGTGTCTGTCTCTCTGGTAGAACACTTTACACGCTGTTTGCATTTTCAGGATACCCCCAGGGTTTTTCAAGTCAAATTTAAGACTTTTTAAGACCTTTTTAAAACCACTCAGAATAAAATTTAATGCCAACTTCATAGTCATACCGGCAAAATTATGAAGGATTTAATGGAAAATCTGTATGGATTTTAAGCCCTAGATAAGAATTACTTGCCAGGTATTTGAATTAAATAAAACATTTTATTGTATTTAGACTTTCATATAAAATAGACATTAGCTTTGTGAGATGCGTAATAACAAAATAAAAAATATGCATATTTCTCGCATTAATAGCCAACACAGCTCACTATTGTCTCACAAACAACCTTTTGGTTATACAAGCTTCTATGTGACCTGAAGCTATTCAGGTAAAAAAAAAAACAGGCTTGGTATGCCAAGTTGTAATGCCTTTCGAAGGCAGACTTGCTGGTTTGTTTTGAATCATTGTCCTGGTGGAGAACCCAAGTGCGCTTCAGCTACAGGCCACAGACAGAAGGTTGGAAATTCTCCTTCACGATGTTTCAGTATACAGCAGGATTCATGGTTGCATTTATCACAGCAAGTCTTCGAGGTCCTGAGGCAACAAAACCGACAATACTGTGTTACTTTAATGACAGACGTAATAAGAGACAAACCTACCAACTTTTGTCTCGTCAGTTCATGGAATATTATCCCAAAGCTCTTGAGGATCAAATAGATGTCTTCTGGCAAAACTGAGACAAGCCTTTATGTTCCTTTTTCTCAGCAGTGATTTTCATCTTAATTCGCTGGAATCCGACAGCTATAGAAATAGCTTTCTAAACTTTTTTAGACTGACAGATTTACATAACTGATGTTCATTCGTTCATCCAATCAATACAGTATGTCTGGCCTTAGAGGATCTTTTCAGAGACATTTATTTAAAACAAGGGGAAAATCACCTTTTCACACAGGGTCATGTAGGTTTGTGTTTTTTCCCCTTTCCTAATAAATTCCTTTATTTAAACAATACATTTTGTGTTTATTTGTGTTGTCTTTGTCTAATATTTACATTTGTTTGATGATCTGCACCAAGGGGGCAATCCCGTTTACTAACCATTGTAGATCTGGAAAGTGGGTATGAAGGGGAGGTTAATGCAGAAAATGATCACTAGAATTGAAAGCGGTGACAGTCACACTGGTGTTCCACTGATTTCTAGTTCATGCCAGACTTCAGTAGTAGACTTGGTAGTTCCTATGTTGCTTCTTAAAATACTTATCTTCCCGAGGATTACTCCGGGTCTTTCAGAGTTTGGCAAAATGTGGTTAAACATCCCTTGTTTGGACCACCTATCTTACAATCTGCAGTTGGTTAGAACTTTCCCAAATGGTGTAAATCTACAACTTGCATTCATTAGATCTTCGCTGAACTCCTTGGACTTTCCTATTGTTCTGAGAATTGATCATTCCACAGAGTCAAAAAATCCTTACATACATATATAAATGGATATTCAATGGCAAAGCCACAGGGTTTTTCAGTTAAAGTAAAAAAGAAAATTGAGAACTGTTAAGAACCTTTGGAAAATGAGCAAACATGACAAATGCTAGAAACAAAGCAAGTCGGCTCTGCACTGCCTGCCTAGATTTAATCCTGGTCCATGAATAAATTTCATCAGCTGTAATAGAAAACTGATGTAGCTCCTAGATCTTATCTATGGGAAAAATATTGAGGTGCCTTTGATCTGCAAGTTCAAGAGGGTAAGCCTAGCTCAGGTTTTAAAAAAAGAACAAAGACTGTAGTCAATGAAGAAAAAAAAACACCCTTCTCCTTATTTTATAGGATATATATTTTACTAATGAGTTTATAATAAACACTAGTTTCACTTGGTTTATTTCCTCTTTAGTGCAACATGTTTTCAAAGTAAGTTTTGACTCATATTTGGGCTGTCATAAGCTATAAAGGCGGGCATTCTTTAAGAAAGTTGACTGGAAAGTTTAAGGAAAATCTTATCCGTGTTCAAAATGCTCTGTAAAATGAACTTCCTGCCAAGCCTGTTACTTTTCCTAAATGCACTTGCTAATGGGAGCAACTTGAGGTTAACGGTCATGTAGAAAGATTCAACTGAAAATGGAGACCTTATCGTAGGAATCACAAACATTGTGATGAGTTGTCAAACTATCATTCATTTTGCTGCATCCATTCATTTCAACCATAAAGTGTTTGCAGGTTCTACGTAACAGGAAACATGTGGTCTCAATAGACTAATGCCAAGAATTAAAATGCAAGATACTAAAATGTTAGATAAAGAAAAGATTGACATGATAATTGCAACATCTTTTGGTCTGGACCATTTTTCCATACTGTTTTTTTCTTCTATGAAAAAAACCCCAACTAAAACACATTTCCATTTGTATTGAGCAACCCAGTATGAAACTGATAATATCGCAATGTTAGAAATCAGGAATCTCACAACCTTAGCTTGTGGGCCTTGGTTAGGTGATCCCCTCAGATCACTATTTCATCTCTGATACTGTGTAAATCAAAGAAGATTAAGCTGTATGAATTCAATAAAAGATTAACCATGGCAATTTAAACACTTAAAACAAATGCAGCAAAGTTCTAATCCTTTGTCATTTTGAAAAAAAAAAACATTCTGTTGACTTATGAGACAAAAGTGAAATTTTCTTTGGAGGTGTGATTCCTGTTACATCCGGCGTTAAAAAAACACAGCATTTTAGAAAAAGATAACAGTCCAACTTGGTGGTGGTAGTGCGATGGTCTGGGACTGCTTTGCTGTGTTAGGACCTAGTGGAGTTGCAGTCAATGATGCAACTACAAATTCTGTTCATTCCCAAAAAAATCAAAAAACAATCATCTGAAGCACATCAAGAGGTCCACTGAATAGCTCCACAAAAATACGGATTCGGAGTGGCCAAACAAAGCTTAACCTTTCCACAACGGGCCTGGTTGGTTTTCATAGCTTCTTATTTAAACCACCAATAATAGTAATTTAAAAAGTGACATCATCATTTCAAAACTGATTTATGTCTTTACTCTGGCTATCATTGTTAGATAGTAAAATTAAATCTCTTTAATTAAAAAAACATTAAAGTGCAACAGAATAAAACAAAAAGAAGAAATCTGCAATGGGGCAAAGAAACACTTTTTCAAAGCACTGTACATCATTTTATATGGGGAACGTTTTTGTTAAACGTCCAATGCAAAATGCACCAAACTAAATGAAAAACTCCCCCAATTTTTTTTTCTCAGAAAAATCTAAAAAAGTAAGCAAAAGTTTAATTATTCTTAGTGGTACATTTGACTTACCAATGGAGTGCTCCATACTAGTTGATTTTGTGTATGCCAGGAAAGCAGCCAACAGGAAAATTGAAGAAAGTAGCTCAGCTCTACCAACTACACCAGTGACCTGAATAGAAAGGAAAAGGTGCCATTAACAGGAAGGCCCATGCATATCAGTTTAGGAAGCACAGTTTTAAGCTTTTACAACAAAAAAGCAACCACATTCCTCCTTAACATCCACAGTTCAGCAACAACCACGCATCTACAGTCAAAGGAATGGAGGTTTGAGAATGTTGGGCAGCACGATATTAGGAAAACGTGCGATAAGTGATAATACTGGTGGATGTTGTGCAATCCAGGCAGTTCTTTGCAATAGGTTCTCTATTAATTAAGGTCCAGAGATTGGGATGCTCACTCGCTCACATTATTCTGTTAGGCTGGAATCAAGATTAGGGCTGAAACAATTAAATTGGATTAATCGATTATTGAAATAATCGTCAACTAATTGAGTAATCGCATAATCCTTAACTGGAGTACACAGACTCTAAAACATGCCATTTGCTGAAAGAACAACCCACTCAGAGCAATAATTAAGCAAAAATTTAACAAAAAAATTAAATTTTGCATTTCAGATGAAAATCTTCTTTATCTGTAAATATGCTCTATCCAGAACTCCTCAAGTGGCATAGCTTTAGCTTCATCTGGTTCAAATTGTACTTTTTGCACTACGATTATTAATCGATCAATCAAAAAATAGTCAACAGATTAATCAATTTGCAAAATAATCGGTAGTTGCAACCCTAATCAAGACGCTGCTCACTTACTGATGTGTTTGGGATTGTTTTCTTGTTAAAACACCTATTTCAAGGGTATTTCCTACTCTGCATAACCCAACATGCCTTTTAAAGTATTTCCATGCATTTAAACCTGTCCATGATCCCTGGCACACAAAAAATTGGTAAGACAACATAGTATCATAAACATCCCTGTAGCATGATACCTGAGCCACCACTGTGGCTTTAATTCAGTTCTTTGCGGTTGTCTGTCAAACTGTCTGTGGCCCTTAAATGACAGAAGAACAATCTTGCCTTCATCAGTTCATTAAATGTTTTGCCATTTGTATTTAGGCCAATCAATCTGTTCTCTGACTAACTGTAAGCCTTTAAGCACACGTCGTTTTGTTTCACTAATGAGACTTGGCAAGGGCTTCTTGCCAATTGCTTGGCATCACATAGTTGTCCTCTAATTGTTACAGTTCTCAGGAGTAACTGTACACCTTTGATTACTCGCTGGGTCTTGTCCATTTTGGCTCTTCGTTGATCAATCTGAATAGTCAGTTTTCTTCCACGTCTTTCTGGTTTTGGTTTACATTTGAAAGAATTTGAGTTCATTTTAGCTCTTGGCATTTTGTATGTTTTATATGTCTCTTCAGTGTACCTGAAGAGCCTAAACCTAATAAAAGCTGAAGGTCCAGATGAAGTCAGCCCTGGGATTCTGAAAGCCACAGCAGATCAACTACTGTACATGGTACTCTACAGTCTGTAGTAAGCCTATTAAAGCATGAGAAGGAAGACGTTGCAGCACTGTGGAAGACATCCTTGTTCAGTTTTCTTGAAAAACAGGTTTCCTCTGACTGGAAGCAGTCACTTTCAGTCAGAAGAAAAACACTTTGAAATGGCTCAGCCAGAGTCCCACCTTGAATGTGATAGGTTAGGTTGAGGGGCAAGGAGGTCTTCTAACCTCAAAGACTTGGAACTAATAGCCGAAGATAAATTGCCAAAATAGTGGGGGGAAACATGTAAAAGGCTGGTCAGCCAAAAATGAAGTTGAGGACGCCACAATCAACTCTCTGATAGCACCGTGAGGAGTATATTCTTTGTTTTCTACAGTATTTTTAGCTTAATGTTTGGTCAAGCAGCAAAAGACCAACGAATGGGATTTTACTGTTAATGTGCGTGTACTCAGGACACCTTAGACTTCCAAGTACCTAAAACTCAACTGTCTGTACATGTTTGATGTTCAGGTTCCTTTTAAAAAAAAATTACAGTTGTCCCGTAACAAGAAACCACTACCAACTCACCGCTCAATAAGGAAACATTGCTCCCATATTTGCTTTGGCACAAGTTTGCATAAAAAAACAAAGATGACAAAACACAACTGTGTTGGCAGCCAGTGGAAGAGTACATTTCATCAGATAGGACACTATTTTTTCTTTCTACTTCCTTTCTCCCCGTAAGTAAAAAGGCAACAATTGAACCCCCCATTTTATCTAAAACTGAAACTGTTCTAGACGTTTTTTTGATAAAAGGTTGGGTTAGATCATGTTATAAGCAGATGAAACATCAATAGACACAAGTCGAGCCAGAGCTCCATCCTCAACCCTCCTATATGGAAATTCCAAAGCTTCCAGTGCAGGTTCAGTTGGCCTTAGAATCTCAGCCATTACCAACTTCTCCAGACATTTCATTACAATAGATGTCAGAGCTAAAGACCTGAACACATTAACATTTTTGGGAGCTGGATTTAGTGACAGGAACCATAACAGAAGCATTCCACAGACCATTTACTGTAACTGTTTAAGTACAGGTCATCAATATACATAATCACATTTTTTCACACTATTTGTATGACTCCAAGTCAAATCCAGTGCAAATTCTGAAACCACCTAATTGTTAAATAGAGTCTGGGCTAGGTAAGGTGAGCAATAATCAGAGAATGAGTCAAAACACACTGGGATAACTCTGGAGGAGCTGTAATGATCCACGGCTTACATGGGAAAGTGACCAACATAACAACTATCAAACATGCATTTCACAAATCTGGTCCTTATGAAAGAGTGGCAACAAGAAAGTCATTATTGAAAGACAGCTGCAAAAAGTCCTCTTTGCCACAAGCTTATAGGGGACACAGCAAACCTGTAGAAGATGCTCTGATCAGATGAGACTGATGTGCCATGTGTGGTGGAAAGCACCGAGCCCATCATCCACATGGTGATACCTGGTAGGAGCACCATGCTGTGGGGAAGGCTTTTATTCAGCAGGGACTGGGAAGGTCCCTTATCAGAGTTGACAAGCTAACTGAATAAAGCTAAATAAAAGATAACCCTGTTAGAGACAAAGACTTGAGACTGGGGTAGGAGGTGCACCTTCTAGCAGGACGATGACATCCGCACTACCTAGAATTGATGTTTAGAAGGTCACATACCCCCAAAATTTTGCAACCGGTATTGCGGCAGAAGGTGGTTCTGCATATTCATGGGGGCTTAATACAAATGCATGCCACACTTTTGAGATTTTTCTTTGTAAAAAAGAAGAAAAAATCCCCAAAAACACATATCCCTATCCATCAACATAATTATATATTTTGTGTTGGTCTGTCATATAAAATCCTAATTATAATACTAATAATAATGCATTAAAGCTTGTGATTGAAACATAATGAAATCTCAAACAGTTAATACGGTACGAATACTTTTGGAATACTCTGCATTTGCACAGGATCTGATTAATAAATTGAAAAAGATGTCAGGGCAGTGCCAACAGTGGTTGAAGCCAGATGTTGCAAAACAAAACAACATCCATTTTATTTAGAGGCATTAATGGGGGCAGCAGCCAGTGACCGAAAGACACAAAGAGAGAAAAAGCCGTCTCTGAGCTGGAGAATTCTCAGATAACCTGGGAACAGAATGAGAAATTTTCCTGAACACAACACTGCACACCTTCCGTAAACCACACTAATTAGCAAACAAAAGAACTTCATACAGAACTGTTCAATTGACAGCTAAAGCAGCTGTACATAATTGTCTACACAGACTTCTTGTGTCATGAAGTTACACACCACAGAACAGAAACCATTTATTTTTCTTTGGGAGGTCGTTTGTTTTTTTTCCATTTTGTTTAACATGTTCATTTCAGCCTGGCTATAATAAAATGATTCTTTTTGACTCCCAGGTGTCAAAACACCCATTAAAAATAAATCACGGAACTCATTGACAGACGCCAGGCGACACGTTCCACAACAGGATACCTAATACACAGAAGAACACGGCATCTTTGGGAGTGTTGAAAAGGGTTATCTACAACAGCGAGAAGCTTGACTCCACTAATCTGCGCCCTTATGTCCAGCTGTGAAAACAGACCTATTCAGGTTAATCATCTGAACAGATGTAATATTTCTTTAAAGGAGTTTCTCTGACAGCAGCGCCTGTCACTTATGTAAATGATGACTGCCCTCATGTGGAGGCAACAACATTCTCCTTTCTATCCAAAGCCCTATATTATTAGTAATAGCCCAACCCTAAAACCTCTCATAAGGTTCCACACGTGGTACTTAACAAAGAGCCATTGTTTGTGGTTTGTACCTCTTAAGAACACGCATGCACAGGCATTAGAGGAGGGCTGCGGCTTTTAACTGAAAGGATTAACGTCAGCATTCAAACTGAGCACAGGCTCTGTTCACAGACTGACCTATTTGTCAATTACAGAAGGGAGATAGCAAAAAGCAGTGGCATCCAACTTCTAGGAACCTCAAATGTCTAATCAGTTCATCAAAGCTAATTCAACTGAACAGAAGACACGTTGAACGTAGTTAGCTTAATTACACAGAATTACCCAGACCCAATTTCCCTCTTCTAAGCATCTGCAAACTGCTTTTCAATTGCAGGCTTTACCCTCTAGCCACTTTTGGAGTCCTATAATTCTGATATGGCGTACACTAAATTTGTATTTCAAGATTCTTTGAGATTCAGGAAAAAAAAACCCTCTCCATTCAAGAAGTCATCACCAGAAAACATTGGGAACGGACAAGGCCTCTTTGTACACAATTACTATGAAGGGACCTTCAGTGCTTGGAACATGACAGCAAAACAAATGATCCGTTCAGAAAGAGATTCCACACGGAGATAACATGAAGGGCATTCGCTGGACTAACTCTGAGGGCTTATTTGTGAGGCAAACTGTCTCCATTCAAGAAGTCTGAGAGGCTCTGCGCAGATTAGGGCAAACCAGGAGGAAGACTCGGGCAGAGCTGCAAGATGTGCAAAGCGGCCCTCCACCTCACCAAGTAGAACGCTTCTCTTTGTTTTTCCAATTTTCCTCAGA
Source organism: Crenichthys baileyi (assembly GCA_036173005.1). Classification (NCBI taxonomy): domain Eukaryota; kingdom Metazoa; phylum Chordata; class Actinopteri; order Cyprinodontiformes; family Goodeidae; genus Crenichthys; species Crenichthys baileyi. The sequence continues at coordinate 256,241 of JAHHUM010000641.1, forward strand.
GTTAGACGGCCCTTCGCTTCGTCTATGGTGATTAGGACAAATCACAAGTTTCAAATGGGACAGAGACGTCCCAGACAGACAAATGAAATCAAGCTCCTATTCAGTTCAACAACAGCTGTGGTACTTTTAGCATCCAAGATAAACTAAATCGTTTAGTTTTATATGACAAAGTACAAGCAAAGAAAAAACACAAGTAACGCAAAAAACCTTTAATAGTCTAGAGCAGGGGTGTCCAAAGTGGGTCCTCGAGGGCCGGTGTCCTGCATGTTTTAGACGTGTCCCTGCAACAGCACACCTGAGTTCCATTGATGGCTGATTAAGAGGCTTTTGCTGTACTGCAGTCGCCTGAATCAGGTGCATTACTCGCTGGGTCTTGTCCATTTTGGCTCTTCGTTGATCAATCTGAATGGTCAGTTTTCTTCCACGTCTTTCTGGTTTTAGGTTTACATTTGAAAGAACTTGAGTTCATTTTAGCTCTTGGCATTTTATGCGTTTTATTTGTCTCTTCAGTGTAGCTGAAGAGTCTAAACCTAATAAAAGCTGAAGGTCCAGATGAAGTCAGCCCTGGGATTCTGAAAGCCACAGCAGATCAACTACTGTACATGGTACTCTACAGTCTGTAGTAAGCCTATTAAAGCATGAGACGGAAGACGTTGCAGAACTGTGGAAGACATCCTTGTTCAGTTTTCTTAAAAAACAGGTTTCCTCTGACTGGAAGCAGGGAAACATGTAAAATAGGGCTGCAGTGAATGATTTTTTTGCTGATCGATTCATCTGTTGAATATTTTTTCGATTAACTGATTATTAATTGGATAGCAAAAGGTGCTTAATAGGAGATTTTTTTCCAGAATTTGAACCAGGTGAAGCTAAAGCTATGTCACTTGAAAAGTTCTGGATAGAGCATAATTACAGACAATGAAAGTTGTTCATCCTAATGGGAATTTGTTTTTTATTTGTTGCACAATTTGGGCCTAATTATTGCTCTGAGTGGGTTGTTCTTTCAGAAAATGGCATGTTTTAGAGTCTGTATACTCCAGGCTCCAGATTATTCAATTACTGAAGTAGCTGACGATTATTTCCATAATGAACTAATCGCGATTAATCCGATTAATTGTTTCAGCCCTAATCTAAAACATGCAGGACACCGGCCCTTGAGGACCGACTTTGCACACCCCTGGTCAAGAGAAACATGCTGATAAACAATGGGATGCGTACACTGAGGGAATCTTAGGGTGTATTCACACCAGGAAAGTCCTTTAGTCTGCTTGTTTAGTCCGGACCAAATGCGGACTTTATTTTTTTTGTTTGGTGCGGTTCGCTTTCACATTGTATTTTTTGCTAGGGAACTATTACTTGTAAACAAAGCCATGCGGGTGACGATCACTACTCCCACTGGACAGAAATGACGCGGGCGAGACAGAGCACAGACCCAGAAATGTAGGAAAACTGTAGACGTGCTGCAGGCAGCAACTGTTCTGCATCTTCAGCCGTTATTACAGCTGCAATATTATTGTGAGAGTCAAGAGCAGCTTATTCAACACAGATTTTGCGATGTTCTATTTATAATTTTGTAACAGCGTCGGAGAATGCATTTGCCCTGTCCCACAACATGCCAGTAGCGTTGCTAAGCAACATAGTCCAAGGAGGACAAACGGGGGAAATGAACTCTGGTCTGTTTAAAGCGGTCCAAAAGTTTTGGACCGCTGTCAATGGACCAGAGTTTGTTTTTGGACCAAACAAGCCGACTAAAGGAATTTCCTGGTGTGAATACTGTGACTTGAGTCTAGCTTCTGGACAGAAGGTACATTCAGCAGAATGTGAAGACTTTTGCAGCCTCAAACAGCTTTTTTCCAGGATTGTCTTATATTTAGCTTTGCTTTCCCAGTCAATTCTGACCAGCTTCCATGTACCCACTGAAGACAAGCATCCTGACAGCATCACGGTTAGTATTCGGCTCCACAGAATGTTCCGCATGCAAGCCAAACAGTTCAATTTTGGTCTTGTTCTGCATGGCTTGAGGCAAAGTGAAAATTTAACATCTTATGGTGTTCTTTCAAAAACTATTTTTCCCTCTTCCATAAAGACCAGACATACATGACTGATAGTTGTCCTGGCAACAGATTCTCCCACCTGAGCTGTGGATCCCTGCAGCTGCTCCAGAGTTACCTTGGGCATCTTGGTTTTTGTCTCTGATAGAAGCTCTTTCCTGGCCTGTCAGTTTAGTTGGACGGCTATAACCCGGTAGGTTTCTGGTTGTGCCATACTCCTTCCATCTTCCGATGGATTGAAAAGAGCTCTGTGAGATGTCCAAAGCTATAACCTAACCCTGCTTTAAGCTTTTTCACAACTTCCTCCCTGACGTGTCTGCTGTGTTACTTGATCTCCTTGATGCTGTTCGTTCACTTATGTTCCCCAACAAACCTCTGAGGCCTTTACAGAACAGCTAGATTTCCACACTTTGTTCCACACTTTTGACTTCTGAAGGAAATAGCTTGCACTGAATTTTATTTAGGGGAATCAAAGGAACTGGAGCTCAACACAAGGGGAAACCACACTTTTCAGGTTCTTCTTTGTGAAACCATTTCGAAAACTATCGCTTTCTTCTCACATTACTATTACCCACTACTTTTCTATCACATAAAGTCAAAATAAAATCAAATTAAACATGTGGTTGTAACATAAAAAAATTTGAAAATTTTGCAAAGTTTGAATGCTTTTGCAAGGCAATGTAGAGATACTTCTGAAAGAACAAAGGCAGCATGTATCTTTTAAGTAATTTCACAGCTGCCTTTACAAAGATTCTGATTTTCCAGGATTAAAGGAAAAAAACGAAATGCTAAATGAAGCCACCTGCTAGCTGCATAACGCTGGGAGACTGATTTCTGAGAGCAACTTAAAAAGGTCAGTAAAGCTCCTGTATCTGAAGTAGTAAACCCCCCTCTATCTGTATAAATATTAGCTTCACGGACACAGACAGCCCAATGACGGAGTTCTGTCGGTTTGAGCTCCCCTGCCGAGAGGCACTTCCCAGGTGAGCAGCTCCCGAATCACACAACGCTCCGTTCTACATCGCTACAAATGACTGCAGGAAAATGTAAATGAGCTGACGGTTCAGTCGGCTGCTAAACAGTGGGGCAACGAAACAAAGCAGTCCACCCCCTCCATTACTCCCCCGTTTAGTTGTAAAGATATCGGGGCCTAATGTGGCTAATAATAAACACAGGTTATGGTGGAGCCAGGCTGAGTCTGACAATTAGAACAGATAGAAGTTGGAAACCTAAGCAACCTATCCTGCTTCTGTAGTTGATCACTCAAGAAAATATTATGCAAAATTACCAGAAAGACATTTTGCAGGTCTGCTGCTGAATACATTTGCATGGATCAGATCCTTGTTTACACTGTAAAATTAGGTTTTGTATGCGCCAGATCCAAGTGAAAAAATGATCCTTTATTTGTACCACTGTCAAACTGACAAGGCAAGATGAAGCACACAATGGTAAACTAAAGAAAAGCAAATATAATGAAATAAAACAATTGCATGACTGAGTCAAAGGTAAACACTACTATAAAAGATATTAGCACTTGTTAGTGTTATCTGGTCTACTATATAGACAAACAGGAAAGTCACACCTTCTAAACAAAGGCTAAATTGGTCTCTACTGTTTCTAATTAAGGAAGTTGGAATATTGTCATAAATCATTTTTTCTCTTAAATGGAAAGAACCGTGGACCTTCAAAAACTGATAATAAATCAAGCATCAAGTATTTTTCTTTGTGTCGGTATCAAGTCATGAAAACATTCTGCTCGACGTCAACACTGTCACCCGAACTTCCAGGTAAGTTGGCCTTTGAATCCACAAGACTTTTTCAGTATCACACAGTGCATGTGTTATATAACATGTCTTTACATAACTTACAGCCTCAGTGTGGATGGGATGCACGGCAAACAGCAGCGCTGCCAGCAAGCTGAAAGGCTTGTCCAGGAACAGTCGGCAAACCCGCAGGAAAAGCACGCAGACGGCGGCGTGTAAAATGATATTCAGCAGGTGATAGGAGGCTGCGCTGAGTTCACTGAAGAGGTAATTTAGTCGGAACGTGAGCACCGTCAGCGGTCTGTACGACTTATGGCTCCGCTCCTGTAGTGGGACACATAATCAAGCTGTCAGATGCAGGTCAACAGCTCATTTTCCAAACAGATCTCATGGTTCATTTTATCAGAATAAGCGGCAGCATCAAATGCAGTGCAGACTTTATTTAACAATTTGAAAATACAAACATATGCAAAAATATGATGTAGCAGTAGAATGTTTAAGAGATGCCACATTTAATAAATGAGCCTGTAATCAAGTATGACAGAAGTATCTTTAACTGGCCTCAGCCATCGGCGTTCCCCAAAAGTCGTTGAGGAACAGGTTGCGGAGAGGCGTTGAGGGCCGGAGGTCCTTGTTGTCAAGGATAGCTGAGACATCGTCAAACACAAACCCGCATGACAGGCTGTTCCAGTAACATCCCACCACCACCCCTGTCAAAAGTAAAATCTCCTTCCATGACACGACAGCCATAGCTGACCCAAGCCGTCATGGATCACTGAGCAACGAAACAGAAAAATAAAAAAAAGCATCAAATTAAATTACACAAGGAAGCTTTTATTTAAAATAACACATATTAACATAAAATTCCAAGACAACCAAACCTACGCAGACATTTTAAAAGTAAATATTTGCTCTAAGATGATAATAAATTACCCTACAGTGAAAAACCGACTCTTTTCTGCTACACTCTTTCTTCAGCACAAACCCCTGGCAAAATCTATGCAGGCACTACTCAGAGAAGATATCCATGATGTTGTTTTAGTTTGTGGGAAAAGCAGAAAAGCTATTTCAGATATGAGACTAAACTTTTTAACAACCCAACACTCTGGCACTGTCAACAATCAAAAGGAAAACAACAACCTAAATGACAGAAATGTAGTAGATGTAACAAACATTTTACAGATCAAGTAAAAGAAAAACACATGGAATCACTCTGTGATATAATGTTTTTAAACAAACACATAATCATGCAAATGTGCCTGCAGTTAGAGAAGGCTAATAAGCTGCTGCAGAGTAAACGTGTTTGTTTTCAGTCAGTTGTGTCTAAAATGTTCTGTGGGAAAGCATCCAGGTAGACCACTGAAGATCCGCTCTCAAGCAAGCGACTTAGCCAGGAAACTTCATGGCTGAAATGAAAAGAAACTGTTTCATGATATTGCTCCATTCTGAAAAGCGGATCTGTTAACTGCAGTAAATGTTGGAACCTGATTGATAAAGTTTATTCATTAAATATGTGTCTCAATTAAGTAATGCTGTCAGAAAAGCAAGAGAAGCTACAACAAGGGAGGCTACTAATGGTGATTTTTTTTAAGTTGTGGTTCTTCAATGAATTCGTATCCCTCAACATTAATCATTAATCCGATTTCTCTTATTTGTTTTGGATATCCAGAATATTTACCTCTTAATTAAAACTGTTCGGTCTTACATGCGTGATTTGTCTTTTCCTACAAAGTGACTGAACATCCTCCAGGAGTCACTCCATTATTTTCTCTCCTATGATTTCCAGTACAATCCTTTACTTTACTACTAGTGCTATGCGAGCTGATGTAGCAAGAGGTTTATTGTAATGTTTAAAATAAGAACACAGATTCTGGATCACACAGTGACAATAACTTGTGCGGAAAATGTGTCTTTTCAGCCTAAATACAAACATTAAACAAACCACACCTGTGCTGTCAAACCTCGTCACAAAATAGCAGACATTTAGGTCACTCAGTAACAGCAAACGCAGCTTAATTGAATGAGAGATGACACAGTCGTTATTTCTGAAAGACACCAGAAAGTGTGCGGTATTAAATGTATTAGGAAAATCTCAGGCTCTCTAATGTCCCGTAGCGTTAGCAACTTTAGCAGGCAATGCTAACTAGGTTGCTAGGAGTCTTTAAAAGACTGCATGTGGTGGAAGTATAATCGTTTAGTTCGGCCTTACCGAGGACATGTAAGAACAGAGACGCGAGCTTCAGTAAAGTTTATGAGTAAAACTCAGGACGGTGCAGGAGATTTGGAGTTAAACGGAATGTCATTTGTACCAACTAGCTTAAACGCACGGCAGCTATCTCTTCCGGTGCGGAGGTGAGCGCGCAAGTTAAACATTAGCCAAGCTAGGAATAAAAGAGTCCGGGGATTGTTTGAAGTTCTGAAGCGCTGTCGCGACCGGAACCGCCTTAGAATGAGATGCTGCTTTGTTTGAACGCTAAACTCGCGGTATCCACCCGGCTAGGTTTACTCTTTTTCTCGACAGCTCACCGTTCGTGTTTGTTTTATTTCCGCGTAGCTCTTGTGGTGTGAGCCGTAACCTAGCAGCAGCCAGAGCTTCACAACATGGACATCCCAGGATGAATGTTTGCTGTTATTCTGCCTTTCCTGTTTACCTCAGATTGCTTCCACCAAGTCTAACATGGTCTTTAAATCAAGGTTTCGAAATATAGATTCTGGACCTTTCATTCATAACAATAAGTGGAGCTGTTTTTGTTCCTCCAAATAACTCGAGTGAAAACTGTAATGATGTGTTATTTATGATATAATTAAATGGCTGATGTCAGAAATAATTGGCCGTTGCCTCTCAGTCGCATTAAGTTTATTGACTAGATTAATTAGCTGAATCTTTAAAAACATTCCTTGTTCAAAATGCCGCCGTCCGGTCGCATATGGGATAAAGTGTCAAAAATCGACCCAGAGACCCTTGAAGAAGGTGAAAAAGACGAACTGGATGAAGTCTTCCGCATTTTTGTAGCGGTAATTGTTAATGGTTCACATTTGACATTCTATTGACATCACTGATTGCTGCTCGGTGTCTTCTGTGTTCTGGATTTTAAAATACATGTTTGAAGAATCAGAAAGCTCAGAAAAAGTGTCCCACCTCCCTGCAGAAATGTTTCGTTTATGCCCGTTTGTCGGACTTAAATGTTTCAGATCACCAAATATTATTGACCCCACAACCCGTTTCCATGGAAGCATCCTCAGAGATATATAATTACTTTTTGCATTTTTTTATAGATGAGGTTGTTACCCAAAGAGCCATCATCTTGGGTGCTGTTTGGGAAACCTCTTGCTTGATTCGACTTGTAGCTGTGCTTTGGATCACCATCCTGCTACATAACCAATGTGTGCTGGAGCTGAAGGTCACAAACTGATTCTTCTTCAGAATTTTATGGCAGAGAACAGAATCCATGCCTCCATCTATTATGACAAGACATGGGGGTCCTGAAGCAGCAAAGCAGTCCCTGGCCATCACACTGCCACCACCATACATGTCAGTATAATGTTCTTTTTCTGACACGTTGTGCTGGTTTTACACCCAAGAGAATAAGCTGCACACCTTCCAGAAGTTCCTCTTTTGTCTCTTCAATCTGCAGAATATTTTTTCAGAAGTTTCAGGGTTCATACAGATGTTTTTTGGCAATTGTTAGAGGTCTTTGTGGTCAACATTGTTTTTTCACCTTGGAACTCTCTCATGGACTCCATGTTTGCCCACACGCTTTCTAGTATTGTGAGCACTGGCCTTAAATCAGACAAGTCATGCCTGCAGTGATTTAGATGTCCTTGGTTCTTTTGTGATCTCCTGAATGATTTGTTGATGCGTTCTTGTAGTAATTTTGGTAGGCCTGCTCCTGTGGTGGTTCACCACTACCCTATGTTTTTCCTTATTTGTGGATAATGGTTCTCACTGAGGTTTTTTTCTGGAGCTCCAAAGCCTTAGAAATGGCTTTAAGACTCTTTTCAGACCCAATGGAGCATAACAACTTTGTTTGTCATCTGTTCTCGGTTTTCTTTAGAGTGGGGCAAGATATCTTGTGATCTGTCTAGATCGCTTACCCTACTTCGTGTTGTCAGATAGGTTTTATGGACATGAATGCAGTATATTGCTTTAACACATCTGACAGTAATCACGCCTTGGTGGGGTTGGTGAAGTTGAACTCGGCTATCCAAAAATGTAGTTAATAACAGTGAACTCATGTTTAACAAGGGAATGATTATTTTTTTCACATGAGGCCTGGTTGGGTTAAATTAATTTTCCCCTCAAAAATTGAATCATTTTGCATTTACCCTGATCATTTTTGTCTGATATTAAAATTAGTTTGGTTATCTGAAACATTTCAGTTAGTGAAAGCAAAAACAGAGGAAATATGTGAGGGACAAATCATTTTTCATCTATATAATTTGATCTCAATTGAATATATGCATAGACCAGGCATAACATTATGACAACCGACAGGTGAAGTGACGTCCTTTATCGCTTCACCATGGAACCTGTTGGGTGGGATAAATTAGGCAGCAAATTAACTTTTTTTTTCCCCACGCTTTGTGTTACAAAGTGACACAAAGCGAAAAAATAGGCAAGTGTAACAGATTTAGCATAAAAGCCAAAGTAAGATGACAAGATGACCAAAACCGCAGCTGTTGTGGGCTGTTTTTGGTCTGCAGTGGTCATAGTTGGAGCTGCACGGCCCATCAAATCATCATCACATTATTAATGTATCCAACAGAGTGATTGCGAAGAACTGCTTTGATGCTACATTCAAACTCTGCATGTCAATTATATATTTGCTCAGTTTGATGGATTTTTACTGTCACTGATGCCCACACCTGATGCAGATTTAAGTATACTTGCCAAACGTGCATAAAAATGAAGCTGTCTTCCTTTTATTATATAAAAAAAAAAACTTATTGTTTATCTTTTATTATTATACCGAGTTTCATTGATTCTTACTGAAGAGTTTGGATTATCAGTGCCTTCTTATGTCGCTGGAAATCTAACATAGCAGTTCATCTGCCAAAGCCCTCACTCAGCTACAGAAATCTGAGCTTTGTTACTGAGCTTTGGTCAGTTTAAGAAAAATATGCGCATGCAATCTTATATATATATATATATATATATATATATATATATATATATATATATATATATATATATATATATATATATATATATATATATAAAATATCCATTTTGTGCTGCTTTAGGTACTCCATCCCTGTTTTTATTAGCTGAAATGACGGCACTGTTGAACATTTTCTTTCCATCTAAATCAATGTTTTCTGTGCAGACAGAAGAATGGGAGGTGAAGGATAAAGCTGCAGAGAACATTATTGGAGTCCTCCGAGTGGGTCAGGCCCTGTTAAAGGTATTAGGTTTTGTTGCTTTTACATTCTGCTCTCTCCTGTGCACATCTGCTCACTATCCCACAGGCGTGATTTATTTTAAGAAGGAAGACAATTTCATATGTAGTCTAGAGCACTGCTAGTGATGCTTGTCAGGGTGAATGGTGCTTGCCTCTGATGTTCCACAGACATGATATACTGTATGTCTGTTGGTTTAAGCTCCTTGGTCTCATCTCTTTCTGCACCTGTTAGATTAAAGAACGGGAGGTTAAACTTCATGAAAGCTTCATCGATGACATTTGCATACAACATGTCAAAACGGGTGAGGAAGCAGGTTCCATTTGATAGACAAAGATTTTGTATGAAAAGTTTTTTAAATCCATTTGTTTTCTAGAAAATGAACTTCGAGCAAAGGTGTCCAAGCTGGAACAGGAGCACAAGGTACGTTTTTTCGAGCAGGTGTTCATTTCAGTAAAAAAAAAAAGTTTGCCCTCATTAATTCTAAGGTTTTAAGACAGAACATGTTAACAATTTAAGTATATTTGTTGAGGTTGTGGAGGTAACAGATCCTTACTGTGTTTATTTTTTCCCGTGTGAGAAAATAAATCCACCCTTCGATTTGGTTGCCAGCGATAACTGACACTCATTGTTTTCTGTGTGATTTTATCAGCCCTCCTCAGTGTGGGGGACTATAGGCCAACTCTCTTAAGAGCTTTTTTATTATGCACTAAATTCTGACATCTTAGAGCTTGAAGATGGTGTACCTACTTATTACTGTGTGTAAACTGTAATGGAAATGAGCATTGTTACCACAGCTATTTACTCTTGTTAGAGTCACTTAGAAACTTAAACATGCCTGTTTAACTTTCCCACGTTTTGTCACATTACAGCCACAAAGGTCAATGTATTTTCTTGGTATTTTATGTGGCAGACGAACACAAGTAGCGTGTAATTGTGAAGTAAAAGGACAGTTATACAAGCACCCCCTAATCCCTAAACACAATCCAGTGCAACAAATTACACTTGGAAGTCACCTGATTTGAAAATGGAGTCCACCTGTGCACAGTTGAATCTCTGCGTCAATCCAGCAGTCTTGCGAAGGCTGCGGAGGTCTGTTAGAGAACATTAGTAGACTAACTCATGAAGATCAAGGAACAGACTAGAAAGGTCAGGAATAAAGAAGAAATGGATAGACGTCTAAAGCGGGGTTAGGTAATAAAACTATACTTTACGTTTTGAACATCTCATGAAACAGTGGTTCACAAGGTTGGGGTCCAGAACCAGCAAGTTTGAGGCCTTAATATATTCCTCATCAATTAAAAAAAAATATCAGATGTAATATTGGTAAAGGATATTTATGCTATAAATGTTTAAAGAGATTTAGACAGCACATACAAATAGATAAATGCGATGTATTGGCAAGCATATTGGTTGCCAGTGCTTTTTGTGTTGTCATTGTACCTCATGTATGATTGACTTAGTAGAAATGCTTGAATGCTCAAGCTAGAGTCATGGTCACCAGACTCTCCCACTGTTAATTTGTGGGTCTGAAGGTTCAGTCCATTGTTTTGAAATAGAAAGATTATGGCAAAACTGCAAACCCACCAAGAAATGACCGTCCACCTAAACTGAAGAAAAACTTTAATCAGCCAAGAGGCGAATAGTAACTCTGGGGGAGCTCCAGAGACCCACTGCTTAGGAGGGAGAATCTTATGACAGGACAACTACTTGTACTTGTACAGTCTGGACTTTATAAAACAGTGGCAAGAAGAAAGTCATTGTTGGGGAACAAAGCCATAAAAAGTCGTATTTTAAATTTGCCAAAAGCCGTGCAGGTGGTGCACCATACTAGTGGAAGGAAGTGCTCTGGCTAGATGAGACCAAAATTGTGCTTTTAACCCTGCTTCTGTTGCAGAAAACTAATATTTCCTGACACCCTGAACATACCACCTCTACAGTAAAACATGGTGGTGGTGGCAGCATGTTTTTCTTCCACAGGGCAAGAAAAGCTGGTCAGTTTATGGGGCAATCGATGGAGCAGAATACAGGGCAATCTTAAAGGAAACATGCTAAAGGTTGCAAAAGACTTGAGACTGCTGCAGCCCTAAGCGTACACCCAGAACTACAATCGAGTGGAGCCAAATCAAAGTATGTTCATGTGTTGGCCCAGTCAAAGTTCAAACCTATATTCAATTGAGAATGTGTGGCAAGACTTGAAACCTGATGTTTATAGACACTCTTCTCCAATTTGCTCGATCTCGCTCTACTCCGTGTTCGCAAAGGTAGCGCAGAGAATGACAACCCATGGATTTTACCATACAAATATTAAGCACCACATCGGCTGGAACAGGTCAAATCGAAAGCTGTGGTGGTGGTTCGAAGTCATTGTTGGAAGACATGATGTGTAACAGTCTTTGTTTTACTTTGAAACGTGTCTCATGTTTGGTAGGCTCACACTGAACCATGAAACAGTAATGGTAAATAGTGCTACAGTGCACGAGGCTGGAGACGGGGCTTTATGCCATAACTTCGCCTGTCAGTGAGTTAATGGAAACACAACAGCTTTCATGCGGAGTAGAGCGAGATCGAGTGGAGTGGAGCTGTGTGGTGCTGAAACCGTAAATGGAAAAGACATACATGCGTACATGTGCAAAGTTGGTAGAGGTAAAGGTGGTTCTACAAAGTACTGATTCAGTAGAGTTGAAAACAAATGAACACCACAGTTTTCAGGTTTTTATTTCTAAAATGTTTCCATGTCTCAAACCATATCTCATTTTTATTCCATTTACAATAAGGAATTAATTGATTGCTCTTTTCAGTAAAATATATTGGAGTTTGTGGTTGTAACTTGACAAAATGTGAACAGTTCGAGAAGCATAAATGCTTTTGCACTGGAGACCACTAAGTCGTGCATCTGACATGAAATCACCTTTTCTGCCTCATCACTTCCGTCAACAAAGCCAAATCTTTCAGCCAATCACTGATCGTAATCTTGGCTATGACTGGATTGGCTGTAGTGACCACTGCAGGAGAGCACCTAAGAAGATTACCGCTAATTCCATGCACGCTCTTAGCATTTAGTTCTTGTTATAAATGGACGGAAACTGATTTATTAATATTTTTTGGCTTTAGGAGAATTTCCAATCCCACTGTTTGTTTTGCAAAGAAATTAATCCTTGTTTGAGAACCTCAATCACAGCTGAGCTGCATATTAGCTCTGTAAACAGACGAAGGTGAGAGAGACTAAGGTGGGGGCTTTTTTTTCTGTGTCTGGTTTCGGCTCAGCAGCTCGGCACTGGGCCAGACAGCCGGTTTCTTAGGGATGAGATTCGGCAGCTCGAGGCTCAGCTGGAGCAACAGGAAAAGGAATTGACCCAGTTAAAGAAAGACATGGGCAAGGAAAAGAACACCAATGAAGAGGTATGAGTGTGCCACCCACAGTACCTTCACGTTTTACACAACTGTAGGCTGCAGGTCTTTGGATAATCCTCCCGTTTAGTTTGCACATGGGTGTTGTTGTTTTTCCATTTAAACACAGTTAAAGTGGATTGTTTGGTTTGTCTTTTGAAAAATATGCCAGTGGTTTATATTGAACCGCATAAAATTAAAAAAATTGATAAATCCCAATAATAAAGGAGAACAACTTTAGAAAAAACACATTGTATTAAAGATCCTAATTTCTTCTCTAATAGACGGAATCTGGGGCAATCAGATTAGTCATTGTTTGTTTTAAGCTTCTAGACACCTTTCACTGAAAAATTCTCATATTAGACATAGCCTTGCTCGCGATGTCCAACTGGAAATGAAACAAAAGTTAACTGTGTTGTGTTTAAGGACACAAATATTTCTGTTCATTTTCTTTGTTTTGTTTTCCTAGTTGATGGTGCGGTTGGAGGAGGCTGAGGATGAGGTGAAAAAGTTGAAACGAGAGGTACGCAACCACTGGGACCCATCATTCCATTTCGTTCTCCTCTGTCCTCATCTGTTCTTACCCCCCTTCAGTTCTGCCTGATTTCACATGTTCTTTGTTTGTTCTATTCTCTCTTTCGTCTATTTCTCTTCCATTGGAAAGTTGAAAAAATCTAAGAAGAAGGTAAGAAATGTAGGAATTGTAGTTAAAAGTAGATCGCATTTAAGAATAGAAACTTTGATTCCATTATTGGAATTTACTAAAAAAAATAGTCCACTTTGAGCCCTAAAGCTGCAGATGCATCATTAATAAAGATGCACCCAACGTGGTCAAAGTCTGATCATTGGGTTTTGTAAAGCTATAAAGCGTTGAAAAAAATCCTCTTTAAGATTTTTGACAAAAGGAAATCTATTTAAAATATTATTTTCTAGGCTTCCTTCCCTGAGCGGTCATTAATTATTTATTTATTAGGACCAGTGAAGTCACGCCGCGAGACAGAGACGTTATCAGATCTGAAACATTTTGCTTGCAAAGAATTTCCCATGTTTTTTGGGATATTTTCTTTTTTCTTAGACTTAAATAATGTTTGTGTCCATTCTCAGCAGCAAGAGCTGGATATGGGTCACTCTTCTTTCAAAAGTGCTTGCTTTTCTCAATAATAAGTGGATGCCTTTGAGTCTGCTTTCATGTAACAGCCGCTGGATGTTTGTTTTGCATTTTAATTAGACTTTCAGTGAGAATCTCAGCCTAAAACGCCTGCCATAGAAAGTATAAACCGTTAACTAAGAAATTACCAAAAGGCTGCCAACATTTCCAACTCCAGCATGGTCCAGGACAGAGCGAGGTTGAAAGTTCAAAAGATCTTGTAAAAACAAATCTTTAGCTCGTATCCAAGCACTGTCCTTCCCGAAATGATTTCTGCCATTCCTGTGCCATCACAGAACGAGCAGCTCCAGCAGGATGTGGAGTTCTACCGCGGAGAGCTGGAACAAAAGGAGCCTCTTCCATCCAGAGACGAGAACGCAGAGACTCAGAGGAAGCTCAGCTTGGCCAACCGCCAGCTTTACCAGTGCTTGGAAGACCTTCAGGTTTATTGAGATCTTATTTGCTAAATGAGACAAATTAACATATACAAAGCCAAAAAAATACCATTGGTGCTCTTTAAATTAATAATTATGTTTTCCGCAACTCGTTTTTCTGGCTGTCAGGTCTTTTTATGTGCACCATGGGTTAAAGTTTGAGGTATTCGTTCACTGATCTAATTTATTGTATTATTTTTGTGTCCAACAGCGAGCAGAGGATGAAAACACACATCTGAAGACACAGAACGAGCAGCTGCAGAGGAGCCTGGAGGAGTCTGTGAAGGAGATGGAGAAGATGACAGATGAGTACAACAAGATGAAGATCGTCGTGCAGCAGACTGACTCAATTATGGACCAGCTCAGGAAAGAAAGGGATCACACGAAGCTTCAAGTAAAGCCGGCTCTCCTCGAACTGCTATGTTTTGCTTTTGTATGTCTGTGTTCTGATCCCACCCTGAATCAAGGGGTGGTTTGTGAAATATGTTTCCATGCTGAGATGAGTTATGCAGTATCATTTATCATTCCTTTGTAAGGTCAGAGTAATATTATCAAAGAAATATATAGTGTGTTACATCTGTCTTTTTTGCTTTTAAGTGGATAATCTAATGTTTTTGTGCACCAAACTGAAGCGAGGCTCCATGTGTTTTCTTATGTGCAGGTTAGAGAGTTGACAGACAAGATTCAAAGCATGACCGAAGAGAACGACCCAATTATGGCCGCTGTCAACGCCAAAGTGGAGGAGTGGAAGGTGAGAGTTAAATGAAGGCAATAATGTAAGGGCTCCTGTTTGTTTCTTTCATCTTTGGGCAGATATTCCTGACAAATTGACATGACAGTGACCCTTACATGTTGAGCGCATTGATTCATGCAGTTGCAGTCAGAGGTTCACATTCTCTCATCAGGGGCGTGAATGTTGTTCCGTTTGGGCTTTTCGAGGTTTTATTTGAACCATTCTCTTCCCCAGACTGACATAATAGCGCCACACACGATTTTGAAAACTGGATGCCTAAAAAAAATCCAGTTAAGGCCAAAATCATTCATGCTGATTTAGATTTTAAATTGGTTTCATTTAAGAAGTTTTTTTCTGATAAGAAATAAGACGGATATCTCTCAAAAGATAATACAACAATGTAAAAGAAGTATCCGTTTTGAAAAAAAAATTATCTATTTGACAGATGGAAAATAAATAAGTAAAACAAAATTTTAAAAAATTGACGTGGAATATCAGCAATCGTTGGCCCCAAATGTAAACAGAGCCAGACTGAGAGCAAAAAATATGCAGACTTCCTGTTCTTACTTGAGCAAACATCAGCTTTCTGCGTTGATGACAAGATGTTTTCCTCACACAGAGGGTGCTCTCTGGGAAGGACGATGAAGTTTTGGTGTACCAGCAGATGATCCGTGAGCTGAGGGAAAAGCTGCGCTCAGCCCAGCTGGACTTGGACAAAAGCAACATAATTGCCCTGCAGCAGGTCTGTCCCAAAATAATCAGAGGAGTCAAGCCTTTTCATGTATATGTTTATGTCTCACATCTCTGCTTCTTCTTCTGTGGTGCTCTAAAAGTGTGGCATATATTCAGTATGAGATGGTTCTTTAGAACAAACCTCTTTTTATTAGAGCTGCTTAGAAATGGTAAAACATATCTAAAAATATAAAATGTTTTCTTAATAAACTAAAACTAATAAACTACCCTTTACTTTTCAAAGCCGAAATAGTAAGAGTTTTAAAGTGGAACAACTTCATAAATGTCATACTGGTTTTTAAGGCTGCCTGATTGTGTTAGAAAACGGAACAGAAAAGGAATGCGGAGCCCCTCACCACCACCCCTTATATATTGAGTTTACAGCTAGCTTTGTCTGAAAATAGTCCCTGAGATGCCATTACTACAAGTAGTGTTGAGTAATAGATACCTGTGTGTTCACTTGTCGCTGCTGCAGATGTCTCTGTTGTAGACTGACCCCAGGTCTGAGCTGCTTGCATTTGCATTTGCAAACATTTCCTGCTGTATTTATGGTGATTGAGAGAGATGCAGGACTCTTACAACACCTAAGCAGATGATCCACATTCCGTTTATTTAACCTTTACTCACAATGGCTGCAAACATTCAGACTGAAGGAAATCACTTGACATGAAGCAATTTTATCTCCAAATCAGACTGCAGTGGACGGGGTGCGTTGGATTCAACCAGCTCAGAGGTAAAGGAGGGCAGGACTAAAATTTCGCTTTTATTTCTAATTTTTATTTTTAGCTTGGTAGTTCAGATAAGCATAAAGAGAATTAACAGAGACCAGAAAGAGTTTTCAGATTTTTTTGGAAAATAAAATAGAGCAAAACAGTTACTTTAAAAAAACCTGGAGCAGTTGTCCCAGTTAAGGAGCAGACCTGACGTCACACTGTGTGTGTAAGAGGTGCTGCTCTAGTGAAGGTTTATACTAATATTTTTAAACAAAGACAAATAGAATATGGAGGATATGTCTGTATTCCCTGAAGAATGCAGCCCCATAACTGAACTCAACAAGCATCTTCCACAACAGAGGTTGACAGCTTAAAATGATAAAACAGAGCTGCTGGGTTCCATTCAGCCTTACTGGTCTCAAGTCTTGCTCTCTCTTGCTCTCCCACAGCCTGAATGAACCTCGGACATGTCCGACATGTCGTTGACAACCTAGTTTCCTTTCAAAGGCTCTAAGATTCTTTAGATCTCCGTGTTTACTCTTACTTCATTTCACACACCTCGCTGATACTGAAGATAGCTAATTTTAGCTAACCTGCCATAACAATATCCACAGCAAACAGTGCTGTCTATGGGACCTGGTAGCACTTAGCATGGTGCGAAAAAGAAGGGAAAAAACTGACTTTAGAGTTTCCATCTATTCAGTCACCAGTCAGGTCAGTCGAGCTGAAAATAAGCTGATTATAGTCCCAAATGATTGCTCTGTTCATCTTTAGTGATGTTAAGTGATGTGGTGTTTACAAAACGAGTTCATTTTTCAGACTGATATGCTTTTAACTCTGTAGTCATCCTCTTTGCTCAGATTGCCAATACCTTCCGGCCATGAAGAATACTAATACTATCCGTTCTAAGAATACTATCCGTTTATAGGGATGGATAATTCTTTTGAAGAGGGGCTCTGTTGAGAGATTGTGAGCAGTAAATATGTTCTCTGCAGTTAATAACTCTCTAATAATTTATTTTTTATAAAACTGATTCGTTTTTTAAGGAGGGTGGCGCTTAGCTAATCAGACTGAGTCCAATCTATTATGTTAATGAAGTTCAATGCCAAAAATGTTAATTGCAAATTATAGACATTGGCTGGTTACTATGGAAGTAAAATAGTCTCATTCGAATTTTTGCAGGTGAATTTTTACTGGCAAATTTTAAGTACAAAAAAAAATTCACATACATAATTGCACAGGATAAAAATTCAGTGTTATAAATTCAATGTCTAAAAAATGTCTGATTCTAATGAGACTATTTGACTTCCATAGTTACCGATATAAAGGTGCATATATACCAAGCTTTTAAAATGTAAACGTTTAGAAGTATAAGAATACCAACCCCACTGTTTAAACTTCTTTGAATGAGATCCCAGAGAAAGTGCTGGAGTGAGTTTTCTCAGCCCATATAGAGAAAATAGTTGTGAGTTCTGCCCCATTACCACCTGTTGCTGCGCACTGCTTATTAGCTGGCCAAAAGAAGGCCACTACAGCTTTCCTTTGCTTACATGACTGATTAACTCAGGCTGTTGCATACTAAAGGCCGCCAACCATCACTCTTATTATGATAACGCTTCACAGTTGGCAAGGATGGAATGTGTTATTTCAGAGTAAAAATCCAAAACATTAAAATAGGTTAGGTGAATTTGAGTGTTGCCTGGTGGTTCTCTCCGGGTACTCCGGCTTCCTCCCACAGTCCAAAAACATGACTGTTAATTGGTCTCTCTACATTGCCCTTGTGTGAATGAGTGTGTGCATGGTTGTTTGTCCTGTGTGTGTCTGTGTTGCCCTGCCATGGACTGGTGACCTGTCCAGGGTGAACCCTGCCTCCCACCCATAGACTGCTGGAGATAAGCACCAGCTTCCCCGCAACCCACTATGGAAGAAGCGGTAGAAAATGACTGACTGACTGAATTTGATTTGAAATGTTTCTACACTGCTTTACGTTCTAGCAGATGCTAATAAATTTCAATTAGCAATATTAACATGAATTTTGTGATGGTGACATCAGTTACAATTCACCCACATCTTCCTAAGTCTTCTATTTTTTCCTTGATGTTGGCTGAAACGTTTGAGTTTTAACATCTTGGTCACAAAAATCTAAATCATGTGTGGACGTCAAGGTCAATGAAAGTCCAACTGGGAAAAACATAATTTGAATGCAGAGTATGAATGCAGGGCTCTTGAAATATGATAGCCGAGAAATGTTGCATCTAAGCAGCCCTAAGCGATGTTGCACACCTTGATATCGCAACAGTGACGTTGGCTGGACATCTGCTGTGCAATTCTAGAAGCTAAGAGGGTTATGAACTGCAGCTGAGATATTTACTGCTCAGTACTTCTCAAAGAACCCCTCTTCAAAGTAAAATCTGATCTATCCTCTTAAGTTTAGCTTTTTACTATGTCCATGTTTTATATTTACTCCAAAAAGTACATTGTAAAAGCACAAAGAAATGTAACTATGTAATATTAGGTGCTAATGATATGTGCAGTAAGTATACTAAAGATACTTGTGTATCTTTAGTATACTTACCACACACACACACTAAAGATGTGTGTGAGTGTGTTTGTGTGTGTGTGTGTGTGTGTGTGAAAAACATTATTTGTGTCCCTTGTTGGTTTGTTCCATCCACATGCCATTTTCCATTTTATGACTTGTTTACCTATTTTTTCTGCATGATTACCTTTTTTTTTTTTTTACTTCTCATCAACCTGTCCTCCTTTCCTTCTCTATCGCTGCTCTGGCCCAGGTCATATATGAGCTCTGTGGTGTAAGTTCCATCCATCATGTGTCTCCTATTCTTAGCCGCTGCTTGTCACCCTGAAAGCTCCCATAATGAAGCGTTTGACAAGTCTGTTTAGTGCTGCACGTGAACTCTTTATTATTTTTGAAATGTCTGTGAATTCTCCACAGGCTGTCCAAGAACGAGACAATCAGATCAAGATGCTGAGCGAGCAGGTGGAGCAGTACACCAGAGAGATGGAAAAGCACGCGCAGCTCATAGAGGAGTTGAAGATGTCCACAAACAAAGACAAAGGTATGTTGATTCGTGTCTGAACAGACCAATCCATTGTCTTGGTATCGGTGCTTTTTTTAGTAGAAGGCTCTAAGTTATTCAGCTATAAACAAAAGTGTTTATGGAATTTTATGTTCCTAAAATAAAATAATTAAAGTCGAAAAGTATGAGGATTTTTTTGAGCTAATGGTCTAAACATGAGCAAATAAACTCACACAAACTATTGATAACTATTTTTATTAGAAATGACAGAGATAAATGGGATAAGGTACAGGCCACTGGTTTGGTTCCATGGGTCACTACTCTGTTTTAGCCCTGCTACTCTGATTGGCATTGTTGTCACGCACAGAAGTCGGCTGCCTATAGCCAAGAGAATTCTAAATGGTCAAAAAGCCAGATGTTTCCTGAAGAAGTGGTACGAACCAAAAAACAGCTGACAAGGCAGAATATTGGTTGAAAAGCATATCGGGGGGGGTTGATGCTAATGCCCTTGTACTTGCAGGGTGTATATGCTGGAGCTATTTGCAAAAATGTCAACATTACAAAGTGAGAACATCACTCACAAACCTGATACAAATGTCATTACCAAATGGTAAAAAAATCTGCCTCCATAAGAAGAGTGTTAGTGTGATGTGCTTCATAACCGAGTAACCAAAACATGTGTCGTCATTTTTCCAAGGTACCACAGAAAATTGCCATCTTCTAAGATGCACAGGGAAGCCTGCACCTCATCGTTGCACCAAGGGTTAGACATGCTGGTTGCGTGTGAGGATTTGATGCCTGCAGTTTAGGGAGTTTGGAAAATGGTGTTTTTCTGCTCACGGACTCATATGGTTGCCCACGCCATGGGAAATTTTACAGGTTTTGGTCAGTGTTTGGTGCATCTACATGTCATTAACGAAAACAAGTTCACGTCTTACTGTCTTTAGAAAGACAATTGTTATTGGGTGGTCAGAGACCTGTAAGAAAACTGTCTGATAAAAGCCTGATTAGTGCATCTTAATACAGTAAATCCAAACTCATTTGTTGTTTATAAAAGTTATTAAAGTTGTACAATCTTTGTGCTCTGAAAGAGGAAAGGTTCAAATAAATCATTAAAAGCCACAATTATTCTTAAAATGATGCTCACCATGAGTTTATGTAAACTTTTGACTATAATCTGTAGCCTGGATTAATATGGATGTTTACCATAGTGTTTGGCTGTTTAAATATAGGTTACCTACAGTTGAAGTGATTCTAACACGTTTTTGTCTAAGGTGTGCCTTCAACATCACAGCAGAGGAGGATGGAGGAGCTGACGTCCAAGCTGAAAGCTGCAGAGACCAGAGCGATGGAAGCAGAGCGAGCTTTCCGACAGGCAGAAGCTCACGCTGAAGAAAAAGACAAAGCTTTCATTGAGGCTTCAAATCGCTTGAGCCAGTATGAGTCTGTAAGTATACAAATACTCTTGTTCTCATTTGTTTTTGGCTTTAGCTTCCAAGACTTGGTTTTATCCAAATCCAATTAACTGACGCTTACTTTCCTAGAAGTAAAGGCTTGTGATTTTCTTATTCACCATCCATCCTTGCTTTGAATAAGGATGTTAAAATGCCTGCGTGACTGTGGTGTGATCAACATGCTTTTTGGGTCCACAAGCATAGTGTTTGTTTTTTTTTACCAAAGCTAATCGCACCCTGACTTCCCCAAAAAAGCATATCAGCCGAAAAACAAGGAAATAAAAGTGAGACAAGACATGCTTTTTGATGTGTGACTAATCACAGAGCTGTTTCTGTACGGCAGGGCACTTATGGCCTGGAAGCAGCCATTGCCGAGATCAAAGAGTGTAACAATCAAATTAGAATGAAAGATCGTGAGGCAGAGGCCATGACCAAAGAGATCAACCAGCTCGAGCTGAGAATCAATGACCTCATGGACGAAAACGAGGAGTTCCGGGGAAAACTGGGTCAGAGTTTTTGAAAACACCACTGTTCTCAGTCTGTTTAGACAACACTGGCTCATCTGAGGCGGTGAAATTTAAACGAGTGCTTTTGGATTTTCCTGTCACGAGCAGGTCTTGAGCTGAAGCAGGAAGTGGATCTGACAGAATACAGGCGTGCCAGGGAGCTCAGGCAACGCCAGTACAAAGCTGAGAACCAAGTTTTAGCCAAAGAGGTAAAATGGGATCAAAGAAGATCAGACTGTTGCTTTTATAACCGCTGAAGTGACCTCATTTCACCTTTTTGCTTGATTTCTTTCTAGATTGAACGGCTAGAAGAAGAGCGACTGGAGATGAAGAAACAAGTCAGGCGCATGGTGAAAGAAAGAGGTGAAAGGGAAAATTTAAATAGTACAAAGCATGTTAACATGCAGGTTCCAGCAGTTCTTTTTTGTCACATTTGTTTTTTGACCCATCCATCAACTTTTCTAGACTTTTATTCATATGTTTCTATAGTATCCTGTAATATAAAATCCGGTAAAAAAAAAACATAAAAATGCAGGAAAAATACACAAAATAAAAATATAATATTAATCACATTAACATGTGTATGCCCCCCTCCACATATCCCTTTACATTCTGTCATATTACCAACATAAACTGCAATGTCTTTTTATTGAGATTTTTACACAAAGGCGTGCATAATTGTGAAGTGGAAAAGAAAGTATACTTGGTCTTGGAACCGTTTTGCTATCAAAAATCTGAAAGGTATGTTGTACAGTCTACTTTAATGTTTTATTCCTAAATCCAGAGTCTCTGGCTGTGATGAAGACGTTTTGAGTTCTGCTTGATTTAACAACTTTCAGATCAGAGTCAGCCTGCACTGGATCCGATGGGGAAAGGTTACGGGTTCTGGTTTTCCCTTCTTTGTGTTATTGACCTATTTGCCTTTTCAGGAAAAAGACTGACAGGTTGAATAAAACGTGACAAACACTATTTCTTGCAAAAACAGGAAAAATTAAGATGCAGTCATCTAATGTTGTGCAGAGGTATTAAAATAGCTTGTGACATTTAAGACCTTTTTTTTTTTTTTTTTTTACTGGTGATCAGCTGTGTCTGCAGGAATCCCACAGTCAAGTGTGCAGCTGGAGGAAGATCCCAGGTCCAGCAGAAAAGAACAGGCACTGCTCAGACAAGGAAACATCTACACCGATGATGAGATCAGGCGCAAGGTACTTTTTTTCTCCAAATCAAAACAGCCTATGGTTAAAAGAAAAAGAGTTGGGACTGATCTACTATTAGCTCATACTAACTCACTGCAGGTTTTGGATAATCTTACGGTTAAAAAATCGAAATAAATCCATGTGGCCTACACATAATGTTGATCATGAAAGAGGGATCAACACTACGAGGTGTTCCTCTTCAGTAAAATCCTGATTCTTTTTAAGCACATTGCCTCACAATATCGTCAGTCATGTAAAACAAAAAGAACATCTGTTATTTCTGCAACATTACCTGTACAATTGTCCAAGAGAAAAATGCAGCACACACACACATACCCTCTATTCCTGACATCCGAATGTCTGAAACCTTCAACATGAACAACCCTTCAGAGCCGAATGAATAAGGGTCTTTTGTTGTTTCATATATTGCCTTTTACGACCCCCTGCTGATGTTTTCTTTAATGAAACAAACCACAGTGAGCTGTCCCTCCCCACCTCATCTTCTGCAGCATGTGTCAAATTCTGACAAGAAGTGTGAGCTGTGAGGACAAATCCAATGTCCAATGTCTCCTTTTTAAAATATATTGTAAAAAAATAAAGAGACCCGCATCCAAAGGCAAGCATTAGGCTATCCCTTCTGTAAAACATGGTAGATTTAGGATCATTGTTTGGACCTGCTTCACTGCTTTGAAGATGATGTGGGTGAAAACCTGATAATAATAAGAGACACATTTATCCAGGCTTTTTTTCTAGAAGGTTAAAGTGAGGGGAAAATACCATGAATATTTTCTGAGTTATCTTTGATTGAATTTATTTCATTTCATTTGTTTGTTTGAGCTCCCTAACACATTAACTTTGCCTTGCAGAATGAATACCTGGAGAAAGAACTGAGCAGCAAGAGGAGGGAGCTGGAACTTCACAAGACTGAGTTTCAGGCTCAGCGTAGGTTTGAGAGGCTCTCAGGGCAAGAACAGTATTGAACTGAATTGTTGTTTTTTACAAACTTGTTTGTTCTTTTTCTTTTTTTTTACCTGAAAGGTTTATTCAGTATCTCAAATGGTAGTCGGTTTCCTTTGTTCATGTCTTTGCTGTGTGTTAATCTACAGTGGAAGACCTGTCGAAAGCAAAGAAAGATTTGGAGGCTTTGTTGAAAGATGTTCTTCAAGCTATGAGGATCAATCAAGAGATCGGTTCTGATGCAGTCATTATTAGCCGTCTGAGAAGCTGGCCCAATGTGAGTATTAATCATATACCAGGAAGGACTGAAACCATCTTTTTTTATCGTTGCTACTAAGAAGTTCAGACCCCAGGCCTGGCAGAAATGTTACATTTAAACTGAGTTATTTCTCCATATTTTGTGCTGTTACAGCTACATACTCCTATGTGTTTTAATTTGTTTAAATTTAATGTGAAGGATTAACTGCCAGCTAAAGATGCTTGCTGGTGTGCTTTTATTATTGTACTGCTGCGTAACCCAAGTGCACTTGAACTTAAAGTCACAAATTTCTGGGTAGAGATTTCTTCCTTATGATTTCCCGTTAGAGAGCAGAATTGATGGTTTCATTAATTACTGCAGGTCGTCTAGTATCCTCAGACCATCACACTACCACCACCGTGTTTGACTGTTGGTATGAGATTCTTTTCCAAATTCCACTTTTGTTATGTCCGTCCACATTACGTTTTCATCAAGATGTTGTTTGGGAAATTTGATTGTTCTATTGTTTAATGATGAACTCTGACATGGCTGAGGTAAGTTCTGCAGTGCTATAGAACAGTAATTGGTGTAAATTTATGTGGCCTTTTTCTAGTTGTAGCGATCACTCAAAGCGCTTTACACTAGAGCCACATTCACCCTGTCGCACTCACAAACACACACACATTCATACATTATTACACAGATTGGTAGACAACCTAAGGATGTCTAAGTGCCTTGCCCAGGGACAGATTAAAATATGGCAGGAGAATGCTGGAATTGGACCCACAACTTTCCAATTGCAAGCCAACTACTCTTCCCACTGAGCCTCAAGAGTCTGGTAGGCCAGCCACTCCTGGGAAGGTCCACGTTGTCCCATGTTTTCTCCATTTAGAAATAATGGTTCTCACTCTGGTTTACTAGAGCCCCAAAGCCTTAGAAATGGCTTTGTAACCCTTGGCAGCCTGATAGATGTCAATGACTTTGTTTCTTATATGCTCTTAAATTTCTTTAGATACTTTATTCATCCCAAAGGGAAACTAAATGTTGTAGCTCATTATGCAGGTTTCTTCAAAGAGCCGTTGTAGATGCTGATGGCTGTGGGCAGGAAGGATCTCCTGTAGAGGTCTGTCTTACAGCAGATCTGAAGAAGCCTCTGACTGAAGACACTCTCATGAAGGGGATGCTCAGGGTTCTGCATTATGTTCTTCATTTTATGAAGAATCCTTCTTTTTACAATGATCTCCAGAGGTTCCAGAGGAGTCCCCAGAACAGAGCCAGCCTTCTTTATCAGCTTGTTGAGCTTTTTAAGTCCCTGGTTCTGATGCTGCTTCCCCAGCAGATGATGGCAGAAGAGATCTCACTCTCCACAACAGACATATAGAAGATATGCAGCATCTTGCTGCAAACACCAAAGGACCTAAGCTTCCTCAGGAAGTACAGTCTGCTCTGTCCCTTCTTGTAGATGGCTTCACAGTTGCATCTCCACTCCAGTCTTTTGTCCAGGTGAACACCGAGGTATTTATACTCCTCCACCACCACCACTCCTTCTACCATGATGGAAATAGTGTTTGACCTATTCCTGTTTCTCTTGAAATCTACAATCTCATCTCTTTTGTTTTATTCACGTTTAACACGAGATGACTGTTTCCACACCATGCCACAAAGTGGTCCACCACCTTCCTGTACTCAGCTTCTTGTCTCTGATCCACCCCACGACTGCAGAATCATTCTAGTATTTCTGGGGATGTCATGAGTCTGTCTTATACTGAACGTCCAGGAAACTTAAAGATACTTTGGCCTGTGAGCAGCATTGGTGGCCCAGGGGATTAAGCACGCGACCCATGTACAGCGGCCTTGGTCCTCGACAGGCTGTCGCGGGATCGAACCCCCGGCGATGTTTTCTGCATACCCTTCCCCCACTCCATCACCATTTCCTTTCAGCTGTCAAAAAATTTAAAAATAAAGACCAATATCGCCTAAAAAATACCAAAAAAAAAGTTTAGCCTACTTTATTTTATCAGACGGTTTCTAAATAAGCGATTTATTGATACTACGTGTCTGGGGGAGACTTAATCACATCTGGGTGTGGCCACTGAAACCAAAGATTTGAGTTAAACAATGGTTAATACATGACTTAAGAAGAGGGAATTATATTTTCACATTGGGCTCTGTTGGTTTGTCTGATATTAAAATTTGTTTGATGATTTAAAAAATGTAAAATGTGACAAAGAAGCAAAGAATAGAAGAAGTCTGTAACGGGACAAATGTTTCACAGCTGTTTACATGCTGAGGTGATTCAACCCCAAAGAGTTTGACAGATTAAGCCCAACTCTTAAGCACACTGAAACCTTTCACCTGAACCCATATGTTATTGTAAGTTTTTGTTTTTCAAATTCTCATTGAAACCATTTATTGCTGTGTTGATAACAGCGTACTTTGAGTCTCTTTGTTATTTCTGTCGTTTGGTAACTCAACACATGAGAAAAGCAGCAGGTTGTAGAAAGAAAACCAACCTTTATTGAGGCACAGCAGAGGTGGATACTAAAATGGTTTTACAGCAACAGACATGCCCAGGAGGAAGGATCGTAAGTATCAGACGCCACATTGCTCACACATGTTAGAAATAACTTTTAACAGAAAACAAAATGTGCTCTTACTTTGAAGTTCAAAGATTGTTGGCATTTCTTGTAAGTATAAATATGATCATAATAGATGCTGAGGAACATTTAACACTTGAAATGAATGAAAATTCGTTTTGACCCTTAAATGATTTGTTCATTTGTCCTAAGGGTGAAAGGATTTAACCACATACAACTGCAAAGCTTTTTACATTTTAAAATCTTGTGGCCAGTTTTAATTTATTTAGTATTTTCTCTGATCCCACATTATCCATACAGGCTCATAAGGTCAACAAAATATTTAATAAGTGTTGATAATGGTTCTAGACAGTCTTTTGTCTTGAGGAGGCCAAGGCCTACCAGTCTCTACTGAGTGATCCTGATTGATTGCAGCTGGAAGTCTGTCTTTGCCAGCATGAATTTGTTTGACACCAAAGTTGTTGCAGAGCTTAACCAGGGCTGGTGCTAGAGCCAGTTGTTTATTAGAACTCCGAGCCTCATCATAATGTCACTAAAAATCTCTCTGATAGTAAATCTTTCATCCTCGCTCTGATGGAGCTGTTCAGAATTCCTGCTAATGCTTCACAACCCTAACCAGCTGATTTCTGAGCGGTACCAGCAGCGCTACAAACATGAGTCAAATGCAGTGCATGGAGTATGATTTATTTACACTATCTGATGACATTAAGATTCTGATAGTGAATAAGAACAGACAGAAATGGTGTTTAGAGGTTCAGTGTAAAGTACTAGGTTTAAGCACAGTTCTGCCCAACACATTGACCTGAGGAAACACAGTGATGGATCAAATCTAAATAAACAGCAGAGACAAAAAGGTACAGAGAGCTCACGCTATTTTTCTGCAGATATAGCGCTGGAATGTTAGAGCTCTGTGATTGTTAATAGGGTTGTTTTGCTCCTTATCAGGCAGATAAAAACTAAATTATCTCTGGACTTTGAAAACAGTTGGGTAAAACTTTAATTGGCCATTTGGCCACCCCAGTTCCTGCCTCTGGTCCAGCTACGAGTTGGTGCTCAGATGGCGCCAGTTTATCAGTGTCATGGCCAAAGCTTGCGGTGGTGGAAACAGAAACAATAATCAGAACATTGTCAGGGTCCACGGAGCTCAGTCAAGATCTAAGAGAGGGAATTGTACATTCACACAAATTGGAAAATAATTTCTAAACAACCAGATCATCATCATATCATCAGGACAGTCAATAAAAGTCTCCAATAAAAGGAAATTTGTTGGGATTTTCAGGAACAACACAGGGATCATCAAGGTTCAAGCCTTCCAGGAACTGGAAAATCCTGGAACACCAGCCAATTTTACATTACTACAGACTGAGCAGAGGTTAACAAACAAAGAAGTGTGTGCTCCAAAATTGGGAGGAGTGAAGGCAATGTTTCTCAACCTAAGAACAAGAAGTCGACTTTGTGGACTCATGGCCCATCAGAGCTAGCTGAAGCTGTAGCTCGTCTACATATGTGGCTGTAGGGTCTTTTCAGGTGACTCACAAGCATCATTGTTAAATATCTGCTCTGTCCTGCACACAGAGAGTTTCCCTGGTACATCTGATTACAATACATATACCTGCTATAAGAACAATTGATGACATATTGACCAAAATCTAGGCCAATATGTCTGCAACATCACACCAGCTTTAGAGCATGGTGGTGGTGGCATCATGCTGTGGTACTCTTCCACTGCCGGTGCTACTGATGCGTTCCACGAGGTGGGTGGAATTATAAGGGAGGACTTCCTCCAAATTCTTTAACTTGGTTGAAGCTTGAACACCAAAGGGTTCAAATAAATCATTAAAAGAGTTAAATTAATTTGGGATTTATGTCCATAATGCATGTTTGTAAACTGCTTTTTAACTGTTCTCTCTCTTGGCACAGGCTTTAGATGTCAGCAGCCCAGGTGGGCAACCCGAGGCTGACCTCAAGTCCCAAATCCATCAGCTGGTGGGGCTAAATGAAGAATTGAGGCAGGAGTTGAAATCAGCTCGCGAGGAGGCGACCAGCAGCTTCACCCACCTTGTCAGAGCCAAGGAAAAGGTATGAAAAGACGACATAATACTGGAGTTGACGACAATGTTTTTTCCCCATTTTTAGAGCCAAGAAAACAAGGCAGCAAATGAGTGTTCAAACTGATCTAATATACAGTTTTTTAAATATAATAGAAATAAAAAAATTTGAAATAGTGAAGTTTAAGGACATGAATAAGAGGAAACGTGTGTTAAAGCTTTCTGGGTAGCGATCAAAATGTTTCTATAACCATTCAGTCCTTTGTTTTTTTTTCCAACGTGTTGCTTCCGTTTCACTTGAGAACGGAGGTAAACAATGCCGAGTTTCAGCTTTCAATTTTCAATTCAATTGAATTCAGTTTTAGTTATATAGTGCCAATTCACAACACATGTTGTCTCAAGGCACTTCACAAAAGTCAGGTACATACATTCCAATTAGTCCTAATCATTGAACAGTGCAGTCAGAGTTAGTTATTCATTCAAATTGGATAAAAAGTTTTTCTATCTAAGGAAACCCAGCAGATTGCATCCAGTCAGTGACTTGCAGCATTCACTCCTCCCGGATGAGCATGTAGAGACAGTGGACAGTCACTGGCGTTGACTTTGCAGCAATCCCTCATACTGAGCATGCATGTGGCAACAGTGGAGAGGAAAAACTCCCTTCTAACAGGAAGAAACCTCCAGCGGAACCAGGCTCAGTGTGAGCGGCCATCTGCCACGACCGACTGGGGGTTAGAGAAAACAGAGCAGAGACACAAAGAGAACAAAGAAGCACTGATCCAGAAGTACTTTCTATGGGAAGGAAAAGTAAATGTTAATGGATGTAGCTCCTTTAGTCGTTTCACCTAGAAAGAAAGAACACATAAACTCTGAGCCAGTTTTCAAGTTTAGAGTCTGAAAGAGAGCACATAGAGTTAGTTACAGTAAAAGCTCAGTCAGTAGCTATGTCTAGGAGAGAGAAAGGGTTAAACACTAAAAGACAGGGCCGTGTGGATCATCAGTAGAAGGTGAGCATTAAGTTGTTGCCAGCAGAAGCTTGGAGGATTCCCCTCTCGAGAAAGGTGTCACAGGTAGACACAGAGTCAGGCCAGGTGTAGCTTCTAGGAAGAGAAAATAGAGAGAACAAAGTTAAAAGCTGAAATAACAGCAAATAATGCAAAATTGGAGAGTAGTGTGAGAATGTAGCGAAGAGGGTGAAAGTGGTCATTATATCCTCCAGCAGCCTAGGCCTATAGTAGCATAACTACACAGAAAGTTTCAGTTCAGATTATTTAGTTAAACGGTGCTTATTTTCAACAATGTCGTCTCAAGGCACCCCACAAAGGGTCCCACTGATGGTCATTGTTATACTAAAAACCACAAGGATTGGGATACCTCTCTGATTAAGACTGATTAACTGATTCATTTACATTCCGTTAAAGTGTTCTGAAAGCTGAAAGTCTGCAGCAAATAAACGTTATTGAAGAACATGTGCCACCCGACACAGCTTGCAAAATGTTTGTTAGATTCATGTGCTTGAAGGAAGCAATGTCGAGTATTAGACGCATTAAACGGTTTTCCCTTTTTTATTTGTTTTAAACAGTTACATTTTTCCTCTTTTTTTTGTGGACTGCATTTCAGAATATCTGATTCAACACTGCTTCCTGTAAACTGCCTTTTTTCTAGAACTTACACAGGACCCCTCTGAAATAAATTAAACAACCACTTTGTGCAGTCGTTTTACATGAAACTGAAAGTAGTTGTGTTGCAAAAGGCTTGACTAATAAGCTATGCTACAGCCTTCTATCGCCTTCCTCTGTCAGGTGAGCCAGCTCCAAACTGAGCTGGAGCTGCTCAGGAAATCAGGCAGCGGGGGAGTCCTTCCTCAACCTCTGACCCTCCCTAGGGGCCTGGGACCCAGCAGCACCGAGGTCATCAGCTCCTTGAATGAATATGCTGTGCGGCTGCTTCAGGTCAGACTTGCTTTGATCTGAGGGCTTAGCCTTAAACAATTGTAAATAAACTGTTAGTCCATTAAAAAAAAAAAATCCTGCAACACGGCTCTGTTCTTGTTTAGGAGCTAAAAAACAAGCAGGAAAAAGGCAAGAAACTTACAGAAACTCTGGAAGAATACAAAGAGAAGTTTGCTGTCATAAGCCATCAACAGGGACTCCTCTATAAGGAATACTTGAGGTGGGTTTACTGATAAATGATTTAGAATAAAAACTGTTTTAACAAACTGGTAAAAATGTCTTTATTCTTTGTTTCTTAGTGAAAAGGCAGAGTGGCAAAGAGAGAAGCAGACGTTCATGGACACGAAGAATAGGCTGGAGGAGCAAAAGCAGGTGGACGATGTGAAAATTCAACAGTTTGATGTGAGTCAGACAAATTGCTAACAGATGAATAAAATTCCATTCTTTAAGATACACTTCATTTTTAATTCTCCTGACTTTAGCATGTGGCTCCCATTTACTAGAGATGCACCAGTCAGAGATTTTGTGGCCAATTTCTGATCACCAATTTTGGAAAGATCCGACCTCACAGTTCAAAGTTTAGCCAACTCTGATTTATGTTTTAGAACTTTAAATAACGACAAAATACTTTTTTCAATTCAACTTTCTCAAATTAGCCCATAATCCCATAGATGTCTTTCACACTGAAAATCAGTAAAATCTTCCAGGCTGTGGGATAGTGGTGCCTCTAAATAAAACACAACTGAAAAGAACAGGGCAGTATATCTCCCATACTCCCTTGCACGACAATATAGCTGACATTTTGTTTCATTTTACAGCGTTTAAAATCATTTCAAACTAAAGAGCTGCATCTAGCTTAATGTTTGAAAGGTTAAAAGTCCGATTTATTGTAACGTTGGATTGTCAAAGCATTTATTTATTGTAACTATAAAGGAGTCTTAGCCTTTATGGTTGGTTATTGTCAGATTGGTTGGTCATTGTTTTCAACAGTTTTCAACAGAAACAGAGGGACCATCTTAAAGTTGGTGTGATAGATAGCTGTTGGTGTTACACAGCTAGACAGTCAAACTGGAGATCACTTCTATCTCAGGCATCTCATATTAGCATTTAGCATGAGTAGCACAGTTAGCATTGTTAAGAAACTTTGTTTGTTCTGTGTAAACTATGGTTACCTTTACCTGAACTGTGAGATTTCCAGAAGACCCCAACATCTCCTAATCCATCATGTTCTGTTTCATATAGAAGTGGACACGTGTAAAGGATAAAAAAGAGCATATTTGCTGCAATACATTGAGTGAAAGGCAGACATTCTTCTGTAGAACATAGTTTCCTTTTAAATAACCTATTTTAAACCTTTTGTGCCTTTTCGGACTTCAGTTTGTAAGACCCTGATTAAACACTGATGACGAAAATAGCTATAATAGTGTTCTTTCCTCTGTCACCACACTCACATCAAGGAGAGTTTCATTGGAATTGGCCGATTCCACTTACCAGCCGATTATTTCATTTTATTGTTTTGACCAGTCGATTAATCAGAGCATCTCTGTTTTTACTCAGACACACAGATGTAGGGTTTTTTTAATTAAACTACGACTGAGAAATATCATCAGAATAATTTTTCTTTCACCTTCACTCAATTGAAACATGCATCAGGGAGAACACACTAGTCATC
The DNA here is from genome assembly GCA_036173005.1 of Crenichthys baileyi. NCBI lineage: Eukaryota > Metazoa > Chordata > Actinopteri > Cyprinodontiformes > Goodeidae > Crenichthys > Crenichthys baileyi. The sequence goes on from JAHHUM010000641.1 coordinate 288,262, forward strand.
CAAGACCACTGCACATCTTGGATTAAACAGATTTCAACATGTGTTGCAACTAAATCTCCATGTTTACATAAATTAGAACAGAACAGAAGTGTAAAACAAATCAAACACAGGAAAAGAAGGTGGTGTCCTGTCTGGGTCAGGGCCGTTTATTTACCGTGTATTTCATCCATCAGGATCTGCTGGGCACACTTCACAGAGACCCGGAGGACATTAGGAGACAGCTGAGTGAAGCTTTCCGCAAGCTCACTGTCCTGAAGGTCAATGAGAAGAAATTAACACGGCGCTACTCCACTCTGCTGGAACAAGAGCAGCTCCTTCGCAAAGAAAACAGCCAGTTGAGGGATGAAAGCAGCCATATGCAGGCTTCTGTCATCCAGAGGATGGGTTACCTGCAGAGATATAAGGTAGCCACATCCTACACATCTGTTTCATGCAAGCAAACTGTCAAGCAGGAGTAAATCAGTATGCTTTCTTTTGCTTTCAACGACTTTTATTTATCGCACAACGAATTCTGATTCTGGATTCAGGTTTTCTGTGTCCTTCCCACGATGGAAGAAAACATTATTGCCAAATTTCTCATTCTGCATCTTATCAAGACCATTTTTTCAGTTTGTGATTGCAAGGGGGATTGGGTTGCTCTCCTCCACCCTGAAATGCGCCATAAATCTTATATTTTAGCCAACAGAGGAGACATGTTTTCCTCAAAGACAGAATTTGCAAATTATTTTGGCTCGTCTTGCTGTTATACTCCTTCTCTGCAATACTGGTTTTCTGTGCCATCTTGATTGCCAGTATTTTGATGAACATTCACCAGCGCCTGCAGGCACTGTTTATATTGTCATCTTTCTCAGTCATCCGGCCCTCAATCATCAGACTCCCACCTCTTTGCCTTATCATGGTCCTGCTGGCTATGTTCACATGGAATGTGCTGGACCCCACTCAAGGCAAAATAATTTAGTTCTGTGACTTCTTACCAAAGAATGTGCTCCTAATAGCCATCAGGTTTCTTTTGTTTTCTTGTAGCAAAGGTAAATTTTTCCACTCAAATCTAAACAGCAAAATCTGTTTGAGTTTTGCTCCCAGATTTGCAGCAGTATTCTGTTTGGTTCGTTTGGTGCACTGGTGGAACGAAGTATGTGGTGCATGCTAGACAGATGGCCTTTGCTGCTCTGACACGATACACTATAATCCCTGATTAGAGCGGGGTTAACAAGTCAGTTACCAGCCTGCAAGGATCCAGGTTCACCTAAAGAAGTTTTTATAGTATTTGTTTTTGTTTGACAATTGTTTGTAATTTTGGTATTTTCTTTTCTAAAATCTCATAAAGGATTCAAACAGTCATGGATTTTTTTTGTGTGACACGAAGTGTAAATTTTGTGTAAAAGCAGCTACTATGTACCAAACTTAGGCAAAGCTTCATTTCCTATGGTTACCTGTATGCTTTTTACTGCCTCCTTCCTTGGACCATGATTCAAGGATGAGGAAGTTTTCTACAGTGAAATGTGATTCTTTTTTAAGGAGCTGATATGTCTTCAGTGATTATATCTGATTTAAACAGATGCAGTTCCACAACATTTATTTTCAACCCCTGTAATGATAATGCTTTATATAACCCTCCGTTTTCCAATAGGATAGCACTTAGTATTCTCCTTTAACATTTCACAAGGCGGGTCCATACAGAGAGTCTTTGAAGAGTCTTTTGAATATTCCTCTTATAATAATATTCCTATACATAATATTTATATTTCTCTGGATATTTTCTCTAGATTATCCAATCCTGGGCCTCCTCTTATGCTCCTTAGATCACCCTACATATTGTAGATAGGAATACCACAGAACAGGGTTGATTTTGTGTCTGTTGAATCCTTTCTGTTTTGATTTAGTAAAATGTTCTGAATCACTATCAAGCAACCAATGACAACAGATTTTCCTTTTTCTCCTAGAGTCCACCACAGTTCTATTTACAATGATATTCTGAAATGTTCATGTCACTAGCAAGGTATCTAGTGCCTTTAGAAGAGAAAGAAGACCACAGCATCACAGATCTTCCATCATACTTACCAGTGGTCATGAGGTTGCTTTTCCACATATTCATTGTTTGTTCTGTGTTAGATGCAGCTGAGGTGTTTGTTATTAAGAGGTGGTGTAACGGGACGCATGTCCACGTGAAGGAGCATGAAGGAGCTAACTTGCAAGCTATTAATATTCAATATTTCGATTTTGGTCACAGACCTTCATCTAGCCGAAAAGTTCTTAGAATCTAGAAAACAACAGAAAAAGTATACATGAAACATTTACTTTAAGATGATTTTTACCAATTATTATGGCACCGGCAAGTTCGTTAAAATCAATTATTTAACGTTTTTTTTTTCTTCTCACTAAATTAAATGTATTCAAATTAAAAGCGTGAATCTCCTCAGTGTTACAATTAAGGATGGCAAGAGATGATTCCAGCCCTGTAGAAAGCTAGCCAATAATGTCAGCAGCAAACATTTATTTAAGCTTATTGAGAAGAACAGTATAACTCCAAATGTGAGACATTAGAATACAGCTGATTATTGATTCCAGTATTGTTTGTGTTTTTGTTCTGGTCATGAAAATATATATTTTTATTGTGAAATACTACACTTATTTGTCTTGGTTTGTTTCGTGAATTGACATTATTAAAGAAAACCCATCCATATACATACGTTCACTTATAATGGTCATGGCAGCAAGAGAATATTTGTAATTATGAACTTTGGTTTCATTGTTGGTATTTTTATGCTTGCCAGGGAAACCAAACATTAGCAATAGCAACACTTCAGACTGGACGTAACAGTGGTTTACGAATTAAGATAGAGAATTAATTTATTAGAATATTTGCAAAGGGACTTCTTACCCCTTTGTTTCCAGTTAAATTATTTTGATACACGAACAGAGGACATGTTTGTTATGAACCAAATCCATCATTCCAGCTCGGTGCTGGAGTTGCTTTGATTTGGTGATGTTTTGCTGCAGCAGGACCTCGTAAGTTCACCATCATAGAATCCTCCATAAATTTTAGCATTTAACAGAGAGGCCTGAGAGCATCTGTAAAAAAGTTAAGCTGAAGCAGAACTGGAACCACACCAGTAAATCCATCTAAAACTGTCTGGAAATTAGGAAATGGAAAGTCCTGGCCCGAGTCAGACCCCAGGTTTTGGTCTCATTGAGATGCTTCGGGATGATTTGGAACGGATTTTACAGAAACCAATATAAAACCTACATGTGTATCTCTATAATATATATATACATGTGTGACTTTTGAGCCGGGTCTTAGCTAAATTTCATTAAGGTGACATAATGACATAAAGAATCTGGAATCTTGAAGAAACCCCTCAAACATATTGCAGTTTAAAGCAAAGATTGGGGAAATCTTGGCAGAGGTACCAGCTGTTTCCAAGGCTGCGCCTGAAAAAAAGTCATAGTTTTGGAGTCTAAAATGCTTTTTTTGAATTGTTCTCCAAAACAAGAAAGGATATTTAAAAAAATGTAGAGGTCTTTAAGCTGGTGAATACTGTGAAAATACTCAGTTAGTGTGGGGAAAGCTCAGTGAGCCCTAAGGTGACACTTAATGAGAAACTTGGACATGACACAGTCTCAGGAGTATCTTAGAAAACACTCCACGCACTCCACCAGTGCAGCCAGAAATGTAACTTGAAACTAAACAAATCTTTGTGAGGAGAAACACATTCATCAATACTAAAAACACAGTCGAGGTCACTGGGTTAATGTTCAGCTTAGATGGACAAAGAGGTGAAAGAATGGTTCCACATTTTAGCATGCTTTTGAGAGGAAGTGATGAGAACCAACCCTTGACCTACTGATACTGATTTACGGCAATTATGATTTCACTTTAGAATCTAAAATATAAGAAAAAGAAATTAAGTATCCATTTGGGCGACCACTGTGTGAGATAGCAGTCTGTGTAGAGCAGGGTTTTACAATTGTTTTAAAACAAACACTAAATGATTATGCAGTTGACAGTTTTATTAGTGGTTAGCGTGGCTAGCATTACAAAAACAGCAACGAGTACTGTGAGTAAATTCATAATGTTGCTCCTTACCTTAACATATAGATGTCCAAGAATCTGCCAGCCTTCCTGTTATCCACTGACAATCTTGCTCTTCTTCACTCTCTTACTGCCGGAATGAAGTGAAGACGCGTTGAAATGTGCTAGAAATATGTTTTTTTTGGAACCTTCTTACATCTCTGTGCTTCTTCTGATTTCAACACTTTACTGATACTTACAGTCCATGCAAAGCTGTTCATTTGCTTCCTTTGATTTATATATTTTGAACTGACAAAAAGTCTATACACTCCTTGCTGGAACATGGAGTGAAGGTAGTGCATCAAGATCCTAAATGTTTTGGTTTAAGCTTGCTCTTTTATGTTGGAATGATGTTCTTCACATAATATCTCATTTGAATGGAAACAGGGTAGAAAAATGAATGGGGCAGTATTACAATTGGCCATTACAATTGAAGTAATTCAATTGTTCCAAAAAGGCTCAGATGATCAATTGAATTTGTGAATCACAAAAATTCACAGCCAAAATGTTTCTTACCACCAAGTAGAGCTATTCTAATGCCTCACCCTTTCTTTCTGTTTTAAAGGAGATGGCAGCCTATAAGATAACTGCCCTGCAAAAGGCCTTGGATGACAGCGTGCCTGCGTCAGAACTTGAGAGGGCCAATAAGCAGTACACAGACCTAACAATCAAATACAGAGATGTGCTCCAGAAGGACAGCCTCCTTATACAAAGAACCACCAACCTTGAACATTTAGAGGTAATAAGCCATATTACACCTGAGTTATTTACTCTGTGATCAACTGTTTCTTCCTCAGTAAATGCAGTACTGTATAAAAGTCCTGATTCTTCCATTCTTTCTTCTGACTTTGATTCATAGGAGTCGTACTATCTTACAATCTTTTAAAATGGTTTTGAAGAGCACTTCAAGTTTTCTGATGTTTTTTTTTTACGGTTTTCATTCAATTTTGGCTGCTTTCTGACTGAACTTTCACATGAATCAGGGATAAACAGCTGCTAAACTCAAGAGGTTGTTTAGAGTTATTTCCACACATAACAGACAACTCAGCTAAGAACCAGTTTTAAATGTGCACACTGTTATTGTCCTCCTGTCAAAAAGATGCCATGTGTTCCCATTTTTTGTGTTAATTTTATTTGTAAAAACCTAAAGATAACACAGTTTCATAGTAAGAAAACCAGCAACCAAGCTGGAATGATTATATAACATAAAACCTCAGTTAATTTTAATAACAAGGTTAGGAGCACATGTGTGAATTTCATTGTGGACGGGCTGATCCACATAGACTTAAATATAAACATACGATCCCACTGATATTTGGATAAATGTTGCTTACCAAGTTGAAGAGAACCCACATGCTTTTTGTAGCCATGAAGAAGGTCCTGGCATATACTGTACTTCTGAATGGACCTTAGACTATATTTGTCAGAATTGGTGTAGACGAGTATAAATTCACTGGTTTCTTGCTGCACACCCAGCTTTTCAGCATGGTCCACTAATTTTCCATTTGGTTGAGATCGGGGCCAGTCCAGAATTGGTTTTATCCATTCTAGGGTGAGGTTTTCAAACCAAAGGACACTGTCCCGAAGGTAAAGCATGGTGGTGGTAGCATTTTGCAGTGGGCCTGTCTTGCCACAGTTGTACAAAGTGGCTGAAATCACAGCTGCTGACGGGGGGGCCTTCCAGCCATCAAATTATGGTCAAGATTTGTTTTTAAATGTATGATTAATATATATGTTACACAACCTTTTCTTCCTTGCCCTTGTAGTAGTGGTAAAGACACATAGTAGCAGAGACCTTTTAAAATATATTGAAAACATCCATATTTATTTTAAATGTTTTCAGTTTTATTGAAATAATCAAAAAAAACAATGTATTAAGAAACGTATCAATTTTGGGATTTTTGTCACTGTTAGGCTTCCATATAGGGAATATTGTCTGGAATCTGTTCTGAGAAGGAAAACTAAAAAATCCAAAGTGTGGAGCAGATAGGAGGTGGAAGAAGGGAACAGGAGACAAAGGGAGAACATGGAAGGAGAAAGAATGTAGTATGAATCATGTGTCTAAATGGTAAATTTGAATTGATTTTCTACAAGTAATAGAATATCGTGGGTGAAGGCCTATATGTGATCTTGACCAGGGCCAAGGCAAGGCTGTCCGCTGGCCTGGCTGGAACAATTAAGAAGGACTAGCCCAAATTCATCAACTTCACCTCAAATCAACAGCTAGACGGTTGAAACGTGGGTGTAATTGAGTGTTCAAGATGGATAATGATCTCAAAATCAAAAACAGGTTTCAGAATATATAAAGAAGTTCAATTTGAGGATTCTGTAATGCCCTAACCTCAACTCTATAGAGAACTTGTGGACGTAGCTCAGAACCGGGTACTTGTCAGTGAACTCCATTGATTCGGCCAAGAAGAGTGGTGAACGATCCAGCCTGCTGAGAGCTTGTTGATATCTACAAAAAGCATGTGGTGGAAAGGCACCTCGCTAAGTGGTATCTATCCCTAAATCTGATAGATGATATGTAAAAAGTCTAAATATTTTAATGCAATTTTTGTTTTTAGAACTCATTCAAGCTGTTTTGTATTAGCAGTCAAACCTTTAACTTCTTCTACTTCGTGCAATGCTGTCTTATCACCAATTCTTGTGTTTTAACCACTGCATCCACACCACAACTGTACTGCACCAGATGCTGTCAAGGTCAATAAATTTCCAGCAAATATGTGAAAAAGCTGCCAATGAACAAAGAAAGTTTGAAAAACCTTTTGTTGATCAAGACTGCTTTAAAAGATTACAAGTGGCTGCTTGCTGACATCTTTTGTACAGTGTTGTAAATAACATTATCTTTAGTAGTCTGCTGATCTCTCCTGATGCATATTTTTAAAATCTGTCTTAAATCTCAGAGTGAAAACGAGTCTCTTCGAGAACAAATCTCTGCCATTAATAAAGAGCTGGAGATCACGAAGGAGAAACTCAATACCTTGGAGCAAGCATGGGAGAGCGCCGCTTCAGTTGGTAAACAAATGATGGTCCTCACACTGGTTATTTTCATCTAAAAAATAAAAGAAAGAGCATAGTGTGTTTTGTTTATTCAGTTGCGACCAAACGCAAGTTTTCACACAGCTTCTCTTAGAGATTTAAAAAGAAGTCCTTCAGGGGCTGAATCTGATGTTGTCTGTTATAAACAAAACTGTTTCCGGGTTTTAGCGATGAAACACAACATGGCCACAGCAGAGGTTTCCCACAAGGGAAGATGACGGTGTTTACATCTGTTAAATTACAGTTTTCTGCTCTGCTCTGTTGCCTTGCATGCAACCATTATTGTAATACGGGCGGCGGTTATCAGGCAGCTTATGTACATTTAGCTGCATTGTTTTTGTAATTGGGTTTGAGCACTGGCTTGTGCTGTTATGACATTGTTGTCACAACAGTGAGAACGTGAGGGTAAAAGTCATACAAATAGGAATCTGCCCTCCTTTCTAACAAGAACAGTCACTGATTCACTCCATGGCACCTGTATGCCAACTACAGTGCCTTGCAAAACCATTTATACTGGTGGAAGTTTTCACATTTTGTTATTTTACCACCAGATTTGAATGTATTTCATTGAGATTTTATATAGTCGATGGAAACAAAGTTGAGCATAACTTTGAAATGGAAATAAAATGATACATGCTTTTCATTTTAGTATTGAGTCCCCATTCTTTGATAGCCTCTTGTATGTAAAGTAATCTGAGTATGAATCAAGCTGTTCTGCAAAGGCCTTAGAGGTTTGCACATCAAAGATTGCACTTCCTTCACAAATTACTTCAATTTGGTGTGTGTAAAAAGTTGATGAGCATCTTTTATAGCTCTATGATAGAATCTGTCCTTACATTTGCTTTCATCACCTGGTTGGGCAACATATCAGTAAGAGACAAAAATAGGATAAAGCAGGTAGCAAAGGTGGCTGGTAAAATAGTTGGCACTAAATTGCCCGATCTTACAGAAACATTTTTTAAAGAGAATTAGGCAAAAGCTATTCTTCCCTCTCCTCATCGCCTACTTCATGGTGAATTTGAGCTCCAACCATCTGGAAAGAGACCCAAGCAGCCTAAATCACGGCCCAACAGATGAAAAAACTCTTTTATTACTGGGGACATTATTCAGACAAATGTAAAAAGTGATTTGTTGTGTCATTCTTAGTTGGATTGTTACTTGTAATGTTGTAGAGTGACTGCGTCTGTGTTGAGTTTTTTATGTTTTCCACCGGGCTTAAAGACAAAGTTCTTATTAAAAAGTTTAAAGCAGGATCAGGTCTAAAAGAAAATCTAAAGTTTTGAATATTGAAATTGTTTTGGACTGTTTTATCCCACAACTAAGAATGGATACATTTTGCCACAGCTGCAAACCTAACAAGACATGGCTGTCAACCTGATCTGACTGGCCCTGGCAAGCTGAACAAACATACAGCCACAGTTACAATGGAGTGAGTTATATTAAAGAATATTCATGTGTTAGAATGGTCCAGTCAAAGTCGAGACCTAAATCTAACTGAGGCAAAGCTTGGAATGGCTTTTTAAAACTAAATGTCCTTTCCCCCTCAACTTTACAATTGTGTGATACTTTATGTTGGTCTGTCCCATAAAATCCTTCTGAAAAACATTTGAGGTTGTGATTGTAACAAGACCAAATATGAAAAGGTTCAAGGGGTCAAATAAAAAATACTTTTTAAGGCAATCTACTATAAACAAGTTTGCGATCATTATGCTTCATGATTTGTAGCTTTGACAGTTGTTCAATCAGTGTCTTGATGGTTTCACCTCCCTGAAATTGTTATTTTTTTCAGGCACTGAAACTGGCATGGCCAAGGCTGACAAGGCATCGATCAACAATGAAATGATATCTGCTGCACGACGAATCACAGCTTTAGAGATGAAGGAGCTGAACGAGAGGCAGAGGGCTGAGCATGCCCACAGAATGTACGAGCACATGAGGAACTCCCTCCGACAAGTGGAGGAACGCAACTCAGAGCTGGAATCCAAGTTTGCTGAGGTACGATCCCAAGGAAAACATTACAGATTAGGTTTTTGTCAGTCTTGCACTTAAATGTGCCCCTCAATATATTCAAGTCATAACAAACTTAGGTTCTATATGGTCTTTGGTTCACCAGACAGGAACACATTATTATCTAATAAGTGTGTTTTGTTTAATCCAAGTATAGAATGGGGTTTTATGCTCTGCAGAGCCTGTGTGGAAAGACGTTTATTTCACCATGTCATCATTTAGGCTCATTTGTTGGTGAAACTGCAGCTAGGGTCAGATGCTTCACTGCTTCATCACTTCACAGTTTATGTCTTATCTTCTCCAGTTAAGGTTCTCTGTCTTGCAAATGTCACCTTAATCACTTTTATCAAACAATTTGTTTTCCTTCAGTTGACCAAGATGAATGTGGAGGCCCAAAGGATTGAGCGGGAGCTAAGAGACGAGCTGGCGGGCAGCACCAGTAAAACCATCAGCGATGCTGACAGAGCCAGGATCGCAGAGCTGGAGAAGGCAGAGGCCGAGCTTTGCGTCGAGGTTTCCAGGTGCCTTTGACAGTGTCCTGGTGTTTCCATTTGATTACTGCTATCATGAAAAATAGGTGTTGTTGGAAACTGCCTTCACAGTCGTGCCACATCTTTGCCAATTGATTGCTGAAGCAAACATGTTTTTGCAATCCTAGCGAAGATAAGATGGTCCTGACTGGATCTGGATGATTTCAGTTGGCCAGGAATCAACATTGATATCATGACTGTACCAGGCACTTATTAGATAGTTGTCATAACTGTAAAATATTAAGATTTGTGCAGCCGGACCTGTTGGAGACATCTGCAAGCAGATTAGAATCTTCTAGTTTAGTTCTTACCTTTGCACTAAAGATCATATTGGTAGTAAATTCATTTCAAGCTTTTATTTATGATTGAAGATAAAGACCAAGTGCTTTACGTGTACTTTTCTTCTACAGGCTGCAGGAAGTCTCTGATGTGGCCATGTCCCAGGTGTCTGCTCTCCAGGCCAGACAGAAGTCCAATGATAGAGAAGTAGAAGGTTTAAGGAGACAAATACTTGACTATCAGGTAACTATGAGTTGATTTTTATTAGTAGTAAATATCTTTAAAGAAATAGCAAAATCAGATGTGTTGCATTCATCTTTCTTTAGTTTTGTATGGGAGAGTCAATCGGTTTTCAGTGCGTTGCAGAAGTATTTATGCCAACCTAAGCAACAAATAACTTTAAAGTGAAAGGAAAGCAGTACATGTACATAATGTATATATTTGAGTCAATGCTTTATAAAGCCACTGCAGGAAGGTGAATCTCCTCAGTTTTAAGTCGTTTGCAGCCTCTAACATGTTTTCCACCTAGATTACTTGTATTTTGCTCCATCCCCATATCATGTGGGTAAGTTTGTCTGCCTGTCTTGTCTAAAAGAGGGGCAGAGACATGTTGGGGTCGGCGATATGATCCTGCAGCCACATCAGTAAAACAAATATTACTGTATTCCCGATCCTCCGGTTTTCAAGATATCCCACATTCCCCATCAGGTGGTAAGGATTCGTCCTGTAACCTGTTGGTTGCTGGTTCGAACCCCTGCTCTGTCTGTCTCAGTTGTTGGATACTTGGGCAAGACACCTTCCTTGCCTGCTGATGGTGGTCAGAGGTCTGGGTGCAGATTGTGTGGCAGCTTCACTTCTGTCGGTCTGCCCCAGGGCAGCTGTGGCCACAATGTAGTATACCACTGTCAGTGTATGAGTGGGTGGATGACTGATTGTAGTGTAAAGCACTGTGGAGTCCCCGGACTAGATAAAGAGCTATACCAGTTCAGGCCATTCACCATGATCAAAGGTAGAGATTGTTTAAACTTCCTTCTCTACCACCATGACATCTCCTCTTTAACTCATCTGGGACTTGCTCTGGCTTGTCTCATTGCTATCTTTACACATAATAACAAGAGGCTAGAAACTAACTGCAAAAATCTCTTAAGAGCACAGCATTGATGCTTAATTCCAAAAAAAGCCACGTTTCCAACCAGAAACTGAGTAAGACAGAAATCAAATAGAGATAAATGAGTTATTATGAAATTGAGCCATTACAACAAGCTAGCAGCCAGTGTGCCTCTATTGTAGAATAAACTACACACACAAAAACACAAGGCCGGACCTGATACAGTAATTCATATGGTTGCACTAGAAATGTTTAGGGGTATCAGAATAAAGGGCTCTAAAGGCAAACTCATCAAACCTGTTAGACTCTGCATAAGACCAATGCAGGAAGGAGGTTCATCGTCTTGTATTGGTTCTACAAAGCTTTGACTAGGACTACATTTAAATGCAACCCACACTTTTCAGATTATTTTTTAAATATTTAGGAAATCACACATCATTTTCCTTCATCTTCACAATTATGCGCTACTTTATATTAACTAATCACCAGAAAAACTCAGTAAAATGGATTGAAGTTTGTCCTTGTAAGGTGATAAAACGTAAAAGAGTTCAAATGGAACAAATACTTTAGCAAGGTTTTTTTGTAAATTGTTGGACAGCCGTTTTTTATGTCAAATACTTCAGTTGGCCGTTACAGCAGGCCTACCTACATACATTATATTCAAGGAAAGACTGAAGAAGGCTGGTTTACAGCAGTCTGTTTTAAATCAGTGTTGTGAAGATCCCTGTTTTTTTCTCAGTCACAGTCAGATGAGAAGGCTCTGATTGCGAAGCTTCACCAGCATATCGTGGCCCTGCAGCTCAGTGAGTCAGCGGCTCTGGGAAAACTCGAGGTGGCTTCCTCTCACATCCAGCAGCTGGAGGCCTACAAGCTGCGTGCTGAGCAGCGGCTGGAGGCCAGTGAGCGATTGCTGTTCCTCGCCCGCCAAGAGGGCCATAATCGCGCCACTCACCTTCGGCAGACCATCCAGTCTCTACGCAGACAGTTTTCTGGAGCGCTGCCCCTCCAACAGCAGGAGAAGTTCTCTTTGACAATGTTGAAACTCCAGGAGGACAGAGCCAAAGCCCAGGAGGAGAGGAGGGGAGCAGAGGAGGAGAGGCGGAGAGCAGAAGGAAGAGCTCAGGAGCTTGAAGTGAGACTGCGAGGTCTGGAGGAGCTTATCTCAACCCTAAAGGATGTGAGGGGGGCCCAGAAGGTCTGTGTGGTCAAAAAAAAAAAAAAATCTGGAGCATTTACTGCATTGTATTTTCACAACTAAATTCTGCCTTACATGAAACAGGTAACAGAGTGGCACAAGAGGATGGAGGAGGCTCGCCTCCAAGAGCTGAGGAAGGGCAGGGAGCTGGTGGTCCAGAAGGAAGAAATCACCTACCTGAAGAAACTTGTTGAGGAGCAGGACCGAACAATCTGCTCTTTGGAAGAGGATATCGTTCAGCTGAACGCTGTAAGAACAAACCTTTTAGAACAAGCTCACTAAACCAGCCAACTTTTGCTAAAACTGTTAAGAGATAATGTTTTATAAATGTGACATATTTATAAATTGTACATAAATGGTAATACAAAAAGGAGTGGAGGTATCTAGGAAGATAGCACATATTTATGAGCTTTACTCATTAGCCAGCATGGTGGTTCAAAGTGTTTGAGAAACATCTTCACTCTTAATAAGCTTCAAGAAGAACGCCAGCTTGCATGGGATCAGCGGGAGGTGGAGCTGGAGCGCCAGCTGGACCACTATGAGAAGCAGCAGAATGAGATTATCAACAGGACTGAAAAGGTAAAACAATAACTAGTGATGAAACGCTTCCAATTTCTTAAAGCTCAAACATATTTTACAGTGAAGCAAGTTGGAATGAAACTTTGGGTCAGTTTCTGAAACATGTTACCGCCCACTGAATCATTGTCTTTTCATTGTTTTTTTAGTTTAATGAAGGTGCAGGGTCCCTCCCTGACCCAACGCTGCCTCTTGCTCATCAGTTAGAGTCCGCCTTGGGTAAAATCAAAGAGCACGTTCGCACAATTTTGGACCTTCAGGGAACGTGCAAAAGTTTGGACAAGGTAAAAGATTCAGTCACAGCTCACACAGTCATCTATCCTCAACCCTTAAGAGGTCTTGATTCATTTTTCCCTTGACAGAAAAAATGTCAGTTTGTCTGTAATGCATCATTATTTAGTTGTTCTTTCTTTAAGAATAAAATGTCACACTTAAGGTCATAATGACCAAACGTGTCAGCTTTGTAAAATCTGCTGTAAAAATAATATACTGGTATTTTTCAGCCGGAAATACACATATCAAGTAATAAATATATTTTTACCATATTACTCATTCAAAGGCCAATATGTTTACATAGCTCCACTGTTTTGTTTTTTTATCAAAAAAAGAAAAGACAAATTATTCCTATAAAATGCATTCAGTTTTTTACACACACGCATATCATTATCCAACATAGATGGTGATGCACTTTTATTATTTAACTGGTTAAACGTACCCTTGCAAACAACAGGGAAAAATTTGCCATTTTGCTGCATATACTTTCAATCTGAAAAGTAATGGTAGTAGTACTACTGCACAGAGGAGTACTGGTTAGCACTGTTGCAAGGATGGATGGATGGTTGGATGAAATTAGCATAAATCTGGTAGATAAACATAAACAGTGCTTGATATTAGTCTAAAGTGAAACCTCAACGTAAAGGAATATCTTGCCTATGGTATTCAATATTTCATCTTTCGTACTTAGGAACAACTTTTGTGTAGCTTAGCCAAAAAAGGCCAATTTAAACAAATTTAGACAATAATTTTACTTTATTTTTTACTAAAGATTCTCTTGCAAATTTTAGCTATATCTTTTGGTTCTCTTAAATGTATTAAATGTATTGCACATCAGTTTTGTTCATTTTTAAATCCTTATTCTAATACCCCGAAAAACAGAAGCTGAAAGAGAGTGAAGTGGCTTTATTGAAAGCAGAACAGAACATCATGTCCAGGGACAAGGTGATCAACGAGCTGCGTCTCCGGCTCCCAGCAGCCGCTGACAGAGAGCGTCTTCTTGCAGACCTTAGAAGGAACGACGAGGAAGAGCCCGGCAGCCAGCCAGCCCTCAAGCTGGCCCACCAGACCATCAAAGATCTCCAAAGTCGACTTGACAAGAAGGAAGATGTGCTGAAGAAATACCAAAACCAGCTGGCTCAGGCCCGACAGGTAAAGTTGTGCTGTTGAGTGATTAATAAAAAGAGAAGGACTACTAGACATGTTTTAATTTTGTGCTTTTCATTGTTTTACTTTCCTTGACTTACATGCTGTTGGTCCCAGGATCAAGAGGAGATGATAAAAAGACATCAAGAAGAGTTGATAATATTACATCAGAAGCTGGACTTGCACACAGACACCTCTCTGGATCAGTTCAAACAGACAGCAATGGTACTTTCAGCCTCTCTGTTTAAAAAGAACCGGCAACCCACCTATTTTTGAGGGTTAAAATACCCGAGTTGTACTAAGAAAAATGTCTTTTGAATATTTCAGTTTAGGAAAGCTACATTTTCAAATGCAAGTATATTATCTTGGTTGCCACCTAGGCCTTATAATATGCAACATGTTAAAAATAAGGATTTGTCCATTCTCCAAGCACCTGCGATACAGTTTAAGGCAGCATCAACTGCCGGCTTTAAAACTGCCTTCATTATGTTCAGGAGCTGATGAAGAAGCCCACTATCAGAGTGCCAACATCTAAACACCTGGAGCGTCTGGCTGAGTTGGAGCAGACTGTGGCTGAGCAGGATGCATCGCTCAGCTCTGTCACAGAGAAGCTGAGGCTGACCACAGCTGAACTGGAGCAGCAGAGGATCACCGTAGAAACACAGGCTAAGAGGCACACTGAGGAGATGGCAAAGTAATCACCCACCTAAACTATGTTTTACAGTGATCAGTTGTATGTTTCAGCTTAACAAAGACAATTAGAAGTATGAAGGTTCAAATTTAGTTGTTTTCGGAGTACATTAGTTTAAGATTGTTAACATTTTTTATTATAAATTGTGATTCATAGTAAGAAGGATTATGGTTATTTTAACCAGTGCCTTGAAAATTAATTCCCTTTAAACTTTCCATTACATTTTATAACGTTACACTCAAAACAGGATTTAACTTAATTGTAAGGTGCAAGGAAAATGATGCAAGCTAGAAGTGTTTTGGGGTATGTCTCTACCACCTTTTCACATGTAGAGACAACTTATTTGCCTATTGTTCTTTGTAAAATAGCTCAAACTCCGTCAGATTGGAGGGGCAGCCTCTGTAAACGTCAACTTTTAGGTCTTCTCAATTGGATTTAGGTTTGCACTTTGACTGGGCCATTCTTACGCATTAACGTGCCATTGTAACTCTGGCAGTACGTTTAAGGTCGTAACAATAACTCTCCTGGAATGAAAAGTCGACTACAAGAAGTTAACTTTTATTTGCAAATAAAGAAATTTCAAAGTAAAGAAAATGCATCCTGGAAGGAAACAGAGTGTAATTTCAAGTAAATCACCCAGAGAGTAAATTGTTTTGATCCAATGGACATTGTTCCAGAACTCTTGTGGTTTATTCAGATGCAGTGTGAAGAATTAGATTTGGATTTTTCACACAACTTAAGCTTCCCACCCTTTTTCTAACGGGTAGAACCAACTAATACTTAAAGACTTCAAGGAAAAAAAGATTATTTTGACCACTTACTTAGGGTAAATTAAAAGACTAGGTTTAAAGAGGTTAAAAGAAAATCAGATTAAAGGGGGTTATCTAAAGTTCAATAGTGCAAAAGGACATAGGCATGTTAGTCATGGGAGAGCAAGCCCTAAAGCATGTGTGGGTTAGGACACAAATCTTACAATACATTTGAAAAACAAAAGAAAACACCACCAAAAAAATAAGTTTCATGAAAGAACAATTTATTACAATGTTTTTTTTATTGTGTTGGAGTTGTGATGTTGGAGTTCAGTTTCAGCAAATAGTGGCATGGAGTCACCAAATCTCCATACCAACTATTAGAAACGGTCTGTAGGCCAGCTGGTTTTTTTGAGTCATGCCAAAAAAGAGCCCTGTTTTCTTTGCTCAGACTGGACAGGAGCTTTGGTTTGGTGTGAAACAAAGAATAAACAGGCGGAAAGCATATTTATTCTTTAAGCTGAAGGATCTGTGATGCTGTGGGCATGTTTGTCTGGACAGTTGTTAGTGTGTGACATCAATAGCTCTTACCAGGACATTTAAAAATGCATATTATGTTTTCGACCAGAAAACTGAAAATGAGTCATTGGGTTCTCTCACCATGATGATGATTTGAAATATTACAGTCGTGTTCCCCTGCCACCCCTGTCTACAGATCTAAATCCTATAGAAAATCTGCCTGGTGAGCTGAAGAGCAGAGAGGATAGAAGACCAGGGGCTCTAGATGAACTAGACGAGTTCTGCAAAGAGAAATGATCAAAGTTTCCCCTCTCTTTATGTTCAGGTCTTGTGAAATCTTATAGGAGCACAATAACTGTTATTCTGTTTGCATCGTCAGGTGATGTAAAATATGAACAGCAAAAACATTTATTTTTTAAGGTCTATACATATTTGTGGTAACTGGATTTTCCAAGCAGAATCGGCAATGAAAAACAGTCAAACACTACCTGTTTTTCTTCTTTGTAGTCAAAAACGGACAGGAAGAAATTTAAATTGGTTTTCTTTTCATATTTAAAATATAAAATCACATCAGAGTTTTTCTCAGTGAATATATTTCTCATATTTCTTTTAACTTGAACTTCACACCCAGTATCTGTAACATATCTGTCAGCATTTTGAAAGCAGCTGGTTTAATATTAAATAAAGGTCTATAAATGTTTTCTCAGTATTCAATAGAGTTGTACAATTAGTAAAAGCAAAGAGACCCTCACAAAAAAGTCTTAGTGTTGTAGAACATACTAAAGGCAACGGTTACAGCTGCATCAGAGCAGTGAGCAATTCTGTAGGCATAACCTGGAAGTGCAAGGAACAGAATTTCACCTTAAACCAGCCGTGACTAGGTTCCCCATCGTTAGAGTTCTGACAGAGGAATCAAAAGATCACTCACAGAGAGCTTCAGAAAGACGTCAGAACTGCAGGTACAGTTTTTCTTCATGGAAACGATAAGTAATGCACACAGCTACAATCGCCTTAATGCACACTTGCAACACAAGACTCCACTGCTGAAGAAAGAGCATGTTAAAGCTTTTTTTAAGTTTGTGTCAGAAGATTTGAACAGTGGAGAATATAGTCTGGTGAGACGAGGCCAAAGCTGAATTCTGTACATGTCATTGCACACACAGTGTTTGCAAGCAGGAATGCTTCTGCACATAAGCCTAAAAACACCAGTGAAGTTTGCAGGTGGGAACATCATAGTGAGGGCTGCATGTGACATACATGAATTGTCTGGAGGTTTTTATTACCAAAAAAGGCTTTTCCATGAGCCTTTTTTGGTAATATGTCTTTTGAAACTTTTACCAATAGCTTCATTTGTGATTTCCTTGTTTGTATCTATTGCTCGGGTTGTGGCCAACATATGGTGGGAATTTTATGTCAATAGAAATATTAGAAATATATTTAGTGAGATGGATGTCAAAGTGTTGAAGACTTATTTTCCCCAATGTACTTGCTTCGGTTCCTTAATTATAGCTTACTTGGTCAAAACAGTACCTTTTAGCAAATACATTTTTAAAGCATATTTTTACTCTGCAGGAACAGAAAAATGTGTTCTCTCTTCTGGGGCTCATTCTGTTCATGCGGGCCGGAACAATGTCCTTTGGATCAAAAAAATTTACTGTCTGGGTAACAAAATTTCTGGGCAAAGCTTTTTTTTTCTTTGTGGTATCCAACAACTATTTTGTGATTGGTCATACACAATTTGGTTACTATACTGTCAAATACTGCAGTGGAAAGGCCCTATGGGGACTTCCCGGGATTTGTGACTTAATTTTTGTGAAGAATGAAATGGCCCAGAAAGAACTTTGTTTTTCTTCTTGCCACCTTGAGTAGACAACCATATTTCTGTGTTCTTGCAGAAAATACACAGCCATTTACTCTCTTATCGTGATAAATTAATATGTTAATATGAAAGAATGTTGATCTTGAATACTTAATACTACTTGTTATAATACTAACAATGGGGATTTTTTGCAGGCTGGAGGAAAATTATGTTGGCCAGGTGAAACCTCTGACCCGTGAGCTGGAGGACAAGAGCAGTCAGATGGCTCAGATGGAGAAGGAGATAAACTACCTCCGTACTGAGCTGGAAGCTCAGAAGGAGGCCAACACTCGCTCCCCAAGCAATACCATGAAAAACCTGGTGGAACGACTCAAAGCACAACTCACTCAGAAGGAGAAACAGCTCAAGGTCCTTGAGAGGTTTTTTTAACCAGCAGTATTTGTTTTGTTTGTTTGTTGACTGATTAACTTGCTGCTTGAGTGTAACTTGCAGGAATTTCTGTTAACTCTGCTTATTATCTGTAGCTGTGTGACTGATAAAACCGTTTATCTGAACATCTAGTTTAGCACAAAACAAAAATGTGATTCGCAGTACAGCTTTGTAAAAAAAACTTCTTAAATCTAAAGAGAATTTAAATGAAGCAAAGAAGGGAGTAGTCTTTGTGGAAATGCATGATGGAGTAATACAGTCAGTGGCCAAAAAATAGGGAATTGCTGCTTTTAGTACAATATTCGCTGACACTTGTTTTAGTTTGTTCCAAAAAAAAAAAATAAATGTATGACAGAGAAGTATTTAGTTTAACAACTGAAAATGTTGGCTTTGTAAAACATACCTTAAAAAATGAATGACATCGCTGTGATATATCTCATTTTTCTTCAGGTAAGTAGGAAAAGCAATGGAATAATCCACTCTGTTTTTTTCTCAAAAGTTAAGAAACGTGTGATAGCATTCTCTCAGCCAGCTGACCAGCAGTGCACAGTGTTGTTTCTGCACTTTTTTTTTTATTCATTCTTCTTTCATTTTTTTTCTGTTGTGCATTATCTGTTTCAAAGCCAGGCTGCTTTTTTTTGCGCTGCTGAGTAAATCTATAGCTTGGTTTACTTGAATGTTTCCATTTTACAAAATTCAAAATTTGTATGCACTTCAGATTTCTAATTTTAGACTCAGCTTAACAGGAACAACCAAAGTCCTTTGCCGTCATTTGAGTTTTATAATTTTTTCCATTGTTTCAGCTAAAAAAACAGCTCATTAACGTCTGCTAGCACTCTTTTAGCTCTAGACTTACTTGCAGAATTCGACTTCTACAGATATTTGTTTTAGAAAAACAAATTGTGATGTCATTCCAAATTTTGTTTTCTAAATATTTTGAAAACGATAATTCCAGCAATGTCAATTAATGTTTTTGAGGCATGTTTTATAATTTGCTTTAGCTTCAAAGTAAAGCAACTCAATGAACATCATCCATACGTTGTGATTCCATGTTTTTGCTAGAAGTTGCAGATGTAAATGAGGTCTGACCACCTTATTGTATTATAAGAACCAGAATCTTGTCTGTTTCATCCCTTTTTTCAGGCTCTCAGTAAAGCTCTACTGGAGTTGCGGGCAGAGATGACGTCTGCTGCAGAGCAGCAAGTCATAGCCAGTGCTACACAAAAAGAAGAGAGTCTTAATGTACAGATGCTGGTTGACAAACACACCAAAGACCTGAAGGTAAGATCAAAGGGTCGGCACAGCACACCCCTTTTATAACTCATATGTCATGGTTTGTTCCCTGTTGATATAATTAGCTCAAATGTAGCTTTGTTGGATGTTGTAGGTCCTACAAAATGGCATAATGGTTAGAAAGCAGGACATCTACAAAGCAACTGTAATGTAATCATACCTGCTGACAGGTTGCATTACATGCTCCTGGTTTATATGAAATTACATTTACAATGCTTCTGGATGTAAGGGACCATCTACATCAAGCCTACCTGGCATAAGGGTGACCTCTGTAAACACTTCAGATGGCAACCTTCATATACAAGCATGTGCTTACCTTGAGATGGTTGTTATTTCTCTCATCTACTGCTGATTATACAGTTCCGATGAGAGGTTTGCATACACTCAACCTGGACATGAATGTCATATTAATTACGTTTTTTGTAGATTTAGATGATATCTAAAACAGCAATTGGATCCACACAGGGATGAAATACACTGCTCAAAAAAATTAGGGGAACACTCAAATAACACATCCTAGATCTGAATGAATGAAATATTCTCATTGAATACTTTGTTCTGTACAAAGTTGAATGTGCTGACAACAAAATCACACAAAAATCATCAATGGAAATCAAATCTATTAACCAATGGAGGCCTGGATTTGGAGTCACCCACAAAATTAAAGTGGAAAAACACTACAGGCTGATCCAACTTTGATGTAACGTCCTTAAAACAAGTCAAAATGAGGCTCAGTATTGTGTGTGGCCTCCACGTGCCTGTATGACCTCCCTACAACGCCTGGGCATGCTCCTGATGAGACGGTGGATGGTCTCCTGAGGGATCTCCTCCCAGACCTGGACTAAAGCATCCGCCAACTCCTGGACTGTCTGTGGTGCAACGTGACGTTGGTGGATGGAGCGAGACATGATGTTCCAGATGTGCTCAATCGGATTCAGGTCTGGGGAACGGGCGGGCCAGTCCATAGCTTCAATGTCTTCATCTTGCAGGAACTGCTGACACACTCCAGCCACATGAGGTCTAGCATTGTCCTGCATTAGGAGGAACCCAGGGCCAACCGCACCAGCATATGGTCTCACAAGGGGTCTGAGGATCTCATCTCGGTACCTAATGGCAGTCAGGCTACCTCTGGGTGGCATTTCTTTGGAGGGTCATGCGGCCCTCCAAAGAAATGCCACCCCACGCCATTACTGACCCACTGCCAAACCGGTCATGCTGAAGGATGTTGCAGGCAGCAGATCGCTCTCCACGGTGTCTCCAGACTCTGTCATGTGTTATGGAAATTCTTCATTTAGTGCTCCAGAGTTATCCAAATTGTTGTGAACTTTCATTAACCTCTCTCCTCTGACTTCAGTGTTTTAATTAGTGTTCTGGTATTTAGAGTAGATGGACTCTAAACCATTACCAGAAGTTTAATGGTTAAAACACATCCTGGGGGGTTGTGCCTGAAGAAGAGCAGGTGGTTGTCCTCATAAATAATTGTCTTACCTCTGTCCTGGGAAGGGTTTAGGGGCCATAAAGTTAAACTCTTTGAAGCTGAGGTAACACCCTCATTCTGCTATAAACACTGTCTTCAAACGCAGAAATGCCTTTGAATAAAACTTATAAAGACCAAGTCCGGATTTTCTCTTATTGTGAGTTAATTTCTCTCCCACTTTGATAAGAAAAATTCTATTATACACGTCTGTCACATGTGCTCAGTGTGAACCTGCTTTCATCTGTGAAGAACACAGGGCGCCATTGGCGAATTTGCCAATCCTGGTGTTCTCTGGCAAATGCCAAGCATCCTGCACGGTGTTGGGCTGTGAGCACAACCCCCATTTGTGGACGTCAGGCCCTCATACCATCCTTATGGAGTCACTTTCTCACCGTTTATGCAGACAGATGCACATTTGTGGCCTGCTGGAGGTCATTTTGCAGGGCTCTGGCAGTGCTCCTCCTGTTCCTACTTGCACTAAGGCGGAGGTAGCGGTCCTGCTGCTGGGTTGTTGCCTTCCTACGGCCTCCTCTACGTCTCCTGGTGTACTGGCCTCTCTCCTGGTAGCGCCTCCAGGCTCTGGACACTACGCTGACAGACACAGCAAACCTTCTTGCCACAGCTCGCATTGATGTGCCATCCTGGATGAGCTGCACTACCTGAGCCACTTGTGTGGGTTGTAGAGTCCGTCTCATGCTACCACGAGTGTGAAAGCACCACCAACATTCAAAAGAGACCAAAACATCAGCCAGAAAGCATAGGTACTGAGAAGTGGTCTGTGGTCCCCACCTGTAGAACCACTCCTTTATTGAGTGTGTCTTGCTAATCGCCAAAGATTTCCCCCTGTTGTCTTTTCCATTTGCACAACAGCAGGTGAAATTGATTGTCAATCAGTGTTGCTTCCTAGGTGGACGGTTTGATTTCACAGAAGTTTGATTTACTTGGAGTTATATTGTGTTGTTTAAGTGTTCCTTTTATTTTTTTGAGCAGTGTATATTCATACACCCCAAGAAATACTCAATTAAATGTCTGTTAGCAAAGAAACTTTCATTTTGATCTTTGTTTGGAACATGTCCAGTTGGAACATTCTACATGTCCAAGGCTTAACCATATGACCCAAACCGACCCTCAGAAGAAAGGAAATTGAATTGAAACGACCAAAGCTCAATTCTGCCTTCTAGATCCCTGGATCTCCAGAGAAGTCAGTTCTATATAGCCATGAACTGAGAGATAATAGATCACTAGCCCTTTTTGCCTGGCTTAAAATGTAATGCTGCCCATATCAGTTAGCAGTTATTTTTACATTCATTATTTATATTAGGATTACAATATGTGGATCAATCCCTGACGAAAAACCAACATTGTGTGGACATTTTGCCCAGTCCACGCAAGGCGAGATGAGTTATGTGGTTTAACAGTTAGGTTTAGGACTAAGGTATGAATTCAGTTTAGGTTAGGTTTACCTTAACTGAGATTTCGAAAACACTGCCATTAATTCTCAATCCAGTATGTTCCTAAACAGATAGATTTTGACTGTTAAAAAGTAGAAAACATCAGCTTTGCTGCAGTACCATTAACTCTACATGTGGCAGCCGGAAAAAATAGTTTCCTTTCTAGAAACTTCTTTTATGTTTCTTCAGACCTCATAGCTAACTTTGAGTCTACGCTGCTCAGTAACAACTTCTACACTAAAGAGGGTTGTAATCCTTACTACTAGGCAACACCTAGGTATAGTGATCAGAAAAAGATTGGGATTTTTTTATAGTCTTCTCTACTAATACAGAAACATTAATAAGAATAATGTGATAGATGTTTATTGATAAAAACTCATCTTCAACTGTCAATACAAAACTGTTTGCTTCATTATATGCTGATCTGTGATCTACCAGTGACAGAAGGCTTCCAGATGTTTCCTTGTTTTACAAATCAAAACACAAAATAAAAAATCATTTAAAAAGGAAAAAAAGAATATTCATCTTAATTAAGATCTTCTGTAACTATTTTTTAGGCACAGGTACAGGAACTGAATGAAGAAGTTCAAGCTGCAAAGAAGTCTGTCAAAGCAGCCAGGAGCAGAGAGAATATTCTGAAAGAGGAGGTCGAAGGACTAAACCAAGATTTCCAAAAATATCAAAAAACTCTGAGACGTCTGCAGGCTGAAAAAGAGGAGCGAGAGCAAGAAGTAAAGGGGCTCAGGCAGCAAGTACAGAGGCTCACCAGCTCCATGCAGGTTCGTAACTAAGCATGAAATCCCTGACTCGCTGACGGTTAGGGTCAGTGTTCATGATTGACCAATAATAAAGACACTGCGCAAAAAAGGCATCCATGGGAGAGGTCCAAGGCTTAGACCACTGCTGACTATAAAGAACACAAGGAGCCCTTTTCATGTTTGCTTAAAAACATCTTGGTGATTTCCCCAAGACTTTTAGGACAAAATATTATGTAGAATAACGAGACCAAAGTGGAACTTTTTAGCAGGTGTGAATCCTGTTGCATTTGGCTCAAGACGAAGAGCATTTAAAAAAAAAAAATCCTAATTTAAAAACTGTCTTTTGAATTTACTGAGGTTATCTTTATCTAATATTAAAATTTGTTTGACAACTTGAAACATTTTAGTGTGGCAAAAAATCAACAAATGAAGAAACATGTAAGAGGTCAAGTCCTTTGTCAAGGCACTCTGTGTTGGTCTTTGGTCTTAGGCATATCGTAAGAACCTTTGCTTATTATGGCATAGGTTGTAGAATATGTTGGACAGCAGCCACATGACAGCCAGTATCATCACAGCATCATGTGGGAAAGTGAATAAAATTCTCTGACTCTCGTTCAACATTCAGATGTTGAAATATGATAATACTTTGAAATTGGAGACTTGCTGCGCCCGTTAGGCTTGTCTACATGTAATAAAAAATGATAGAGGAATGTGTCAAAAGTATTACCACGTTCTTCTGAGGTTTAAGATAAACTACAGCCAGTTTTTGAGTCATTATGTGGGTGTTCTTATGGATTAGAGCAGCAAACAGCTTACTTTGAAGTTGTTTTTCAAGACTGTACAGTTGGGGTCAGAAGTTTACATACACCCAGAATGGGTGAGGTGGGGACGCATTTTCATTTTTAGGCTTTACAGATTTATTTCAACTGTTCTTTTTCCAGTGTGGAATAAATGTAGAAAACCTCCAGTAAAATTTGAAACTAAGAACTGGATATACAGATTTGAAATGGATTTTCTCTATCCACGCTGTCCCATACAGTCAGAATTATACATATACTGCTTTTATTGTTTTGTTAAATGTCTTTTAACAAGTGGAACTTCCAACACATGCTGTTCATAGCCATCAACAAGCTTCTGGTGTCATTCTGGCTGCCAAGCACTCTGCTTGGCAGAATTACCTTTTTATTTAAAGTTGTTTATTTCTGGCAAAAACCTGGTTTTTAGGTAGAGTCCAGAAGTTTCAAATTGGGTTGAGGTCTGGAGTTTGAGAAGAACCTTATTGATAGCCTGCTTTATCCATTCCAGGACCAATTCTCAAATACATTTCGGACCTTTCTCTTGTTGAACCCAGGGATGGGCAATTTTCTAGAATAGCGCCACTCAAGGTTGCAGCAGGTTGGAGTAGCTTTGTTACTTTAATATATGCTGCAACATTTAATTTCCCTTTGGGATTCATGAAGTATTTTTGAATTGAATTTGAATTGAATATTATATAGTGTATGTTTATGGTCAGATTTATTGCATGGTTGTAAGAATTTAGATTTATCTCATTGCTGACATTGTTACTTTTTACTAATTTTGCCTCTGTTGGTTCCATAAGACCAGCAATAAACATCAGTATCTTTTAAAATATAATTTAATTCAGTAATTGTGTGCTGTTTTGTGATAAAACTACTTTCAGTAACCTATTCATTAATCGAGATGTTGTTCCTTTTGATTTATTTTTTTTGGTCTCTTTTATTGTAAACAGTGTTTGTGATTGTGAGGCTTTGACTCCAGTGGTGTACAGTCCCAGCCATAAAATAAGTCATCCCTAGTTGGAGCACCTATCTCTTTTGATTTGAGATAAAGTTGCAGAATGAGTAGGTAGTCCTCCGTGTTCTTTACTCCAACCACATGCCACAATGCACCAGTGCTACAAGCAGCAAAACACCTTGTTGTATATTTTTGATTCAGTATCTATCATTTAGACCACGTGTGGATGCGATCACACATTTTTACGGACAGATATGAAAGAGATGTTGATTTTTCCCCTGTTGATCAGAATCAGACAGAGGCAGCTGGGAAAGGAGCCCTCATAGAGAATCTGCAGAAGAAGATCAGGAAGCTAGAGTCTGACCTGGAGAAAAGAAGCGTCGTAAAAAACACCAAAGATGATCATGGAAAGGTGTGTGCACCATTAAAGCAAGTAATATTAAGCAAATATGTTGGTTCGTCATTTTTAGTGATTCGTGTTATTTAGTTGAAATGAACTCTGCTAATCCGTCTGGGGTTTCATGCATACATTAACAATGAAAAGTATGTAAAAGTAAAAAAGTAATGAGAAAGTCACATGTCAAGAATTTATATCAATAAGCAAAATGTGTTTTTTCTTTCAAAAAATGAAAATTTTTGTAGATAAAAGGGTTCTGTCTGACAGCAGGAATATGCTCCATTACACTGATATTATCAATATGCAGCAATTCTGCAAGCAAAACGTTGCTCCATTTTTTTGCTACTGTTTTTCTGTGTGCTTTATGTCTACACTACATTCACTACATGCTGATTGCACTAAAAACATATACATGCAAACATGTGTATGAAATCTACAGATTATATAGACATGAGATCCAAATAATTTACATCTGTTTTTGCAAATTGCTCGCAGTTGTCTTCTCTTAAATCACAAACGGAGCAAGTGCAGAAATGTTTAAAAAGAAAAAACACTTTTCCCTCACAGTTAGCTACAGATCCTAACCTGACAAGACACTCTTCAAAACTGTACCAGCAGGTAATCGCTTTCAGAATCATCTGTTTTATATCAGTAACAACGTAGATGTGTTTTATTCATTGCAGCAAATCTTAAAAGATGGTACCTTTAGAGATGACTGAGCAAAGAATTTGTTTTTTTTATAAAACGAAGAACATTATGGAGAACCCTGAGCATCCTCGTAGAACACAAGACTGTCATACAGCTACAGAGGCTTCTTCAGATCTGCTGTAATACAGACCTGAACAGGAGACCCTTCTTGTCCACAGCCTTCACTATCTACAATTACTTGAAATACTCTCTTACAACATTTCATTTCCCCTTGTGATTAATAAAGTATTTTTAATAGAACTGTATTGAATTAACATAGGTATTAAGTCTGGGCCAATCCAGTGTCAGTATCAATCTCTGCAATTCTACTTTTGTACCACCTTTTTAATGGCATTAACCACCAACCTTCATCAGACTGTATTTCTTTTACCCAATGTCCGTGTCACAAACAGCAGTGGCCTGAGAGTATCTGACGCTATTTACTCTGCTTGTAACTTACATAAACAGGAGCAGATTTACCGCTAAACTCTGTGCATAATACTTTATTTAAATGTGGGCAAAAGGTCTCAACACCTAGACTCAGATAAACTATTTAAGGATTTGAACTTCCTTTGCATGCAGTTTGAGGATTAAATTGAAACTGCACCTCTATTCGCTCAGGGGTTTTTCAGATGGGTTGGAGAAAGTGATAGAGGCATGTGGGCAGTAGTGTGTTAGATAAACAAATCTAATATAAATCAGGTGGAGAATAGAAAAGATCCCTTTTTACTTTTACCTTACCTGCTGATAGTTTGCACAGAGATTCCTCCATGAACTTCCTCCTTGTTTAATTTTAAAATACAGTATTGGCAACTGAATATTTTTGTCCCAACACATCCAAGAACCTAAAGTGTTGCACTACATAATTATGTATGAGTATTTACCTGTTTTCTAACGTTAGACATGTTTGTCCAACAGACTAGAGATGAAATTGTGAGGTGGGAGGAGAGCAAAAAATGGCAGGCTAAGATGGAAAAGGTGAAGAATTCCCTGAAGGAGAAAGAACAAGAAAATGGATCATTGTCAAAGCAGCTCAGCACGCTTAAGGATCTTTATGGCAGGTCAGTATATGCAGCACATTATACATCTGGTATGCACAGCTTTTAGATTTGCTACAGTGATGGTGATGACTGACTCACCATTCCTGATATTCCTGTTTGAAATCAACAGATGGTCAATCACAGCCATGCATCACGCATGCAGCTGGTCTGTCGTTTACACCTATTAACCTTGTGTGTTTTTGTTTGCTTGCAGACTGGAACAGGAGAAAGCTGCATTGCAGAAAAAACTGAAGGGTCGAAGTGTGACTGCTGACCAGGTGGTGGGGGAGCGAGCCAGTGAAATGGAAAGAGAGATAGAAGAGTTGAAGAAGAGGAATTCTGAGCTGGAGACCCAAGTTGTAACCATAAAGTATGTATGAACCTACATAGGTGTTAGGTACCTTTCAGAATCCCCTGACTGTTAATGTTCTCCTAGATGGTGTCACTTCTAGTTTAACTGAATTTGAGTATCCTGATATGTTAAAGAATGCCAAGACTTTTTTTTTTTTTTTTAATCTTTGCATGCTAATTTTTTCCCAAATATCTCGAACGAACAAGGGTTGGTGATTAAGCCGACTAGATCGTCCACTGCAGCAGTCCATTCTTCCAGTAGGTTAAATTCATCTTAAATTGCCTAGAAATGGGTTTTAGGGCATCTCCCTTAAGAAAAACCTAACGATGGTCAAGTTCAGCACAGAGCCGTTAGGAAGGTACGCTGCTGCAAGATCCTCGATTTTCAAGAAATCTCTGGCGGTGTTGCTCTAAAATCATCACAGTAGTCTATTTTGGATTTAATATGACAAATCAATACAAAGTGTGTAGTTCAAGGGAAAAAAGACCATACTGTTAAAAACCATACTGTTAAAAAAACTGTTAAAATCGTTTAACAAATAAGATCTGTCTCTTTGGGAATGTCTCCAACATTTTTGCATACACACAACCCCCCCCCCATATACACACACACATATCTATATCTATCTATATATATATATATATATATATATATATATATATATATATATATATATATATTCAGTACAGACTAAAAGTTTTGTACACACCTCATTCGAAGAGTTGTCCTTATTTTCATGACTATGAATATTGTAGCTTCACAATGAAGGCATCAAAACTATGAATTAACACATGTGGAATTATATACTGAACAAAAAAGTGTGAAACAACTGAAAATATGTCTTATATTCTAGGTTCTTCAAAGTAGCCACCTTTTGCTTTGATTACTGCTCCACACACTCTTGGCATTCTGTTGATGAGCTTCAAGAGGTAGTCACCTGAAATGGTTTTCACTTCACTGGTGTGCCCTGTCAGGTTTAATAAGTGGGATTTCAAGCCTTATAAATGGGGTTGGGACCATCAGTTGTGTTGTGCCGGAGGTGGATACAGTACACAGCTGATAGTCCTACTGAATAGACTGTTAGAATTTGTATTATGGCAAGAAAAAAGCAGCTAAGTAAAGAAAAACGAGTGGCCATCATTACTTTAAGAAATGAAGGTCAGTCAGTCCAAACAATTGGGAAAACTTTGAATGAGAAGGTGTGTCCAAACCTTTGGTCTCTCTCTCTCTCTCTCTCTATATACACACATTCCACCACCACAATCTGCCCAAACCCCAATGGCTGGGCCACTCCAAAAATGTTGATATTACTTCCAGTCAGAAACAACATAACGTTCACATTAAAAGATTACTTAAAACCTATATCTGTCTCCCATACTGACTAATTGACTCCCGTACTGTATTAATCGGTTACTAAAACAATAATTAAATCTACTTATTGTAAGTTTTGAAAAACAATAAAATGTATTCCCTTTTTTATTCGCTGCTTTTAAAAATCAAACATCTGTCTTCATATAAAGAGTGTTACTTTTACCAGTAGTAGTAGAGGAAGCCGCGTTGAGGTACTTCTGATTCTTGCTGAATCAGGTAATCATTTATTTGAATGTGCTGACAGGAGCTTTGAACGTCCAAGGCACTCAGGGCTCCATTTTCCAAGATGGTCAGTCAACCAGCTTTATTAGTCCCACCTGGTTTCTCAGAGACTCAGAGATCTTAGAGATGACATCAATGGCCCTCTTAAGTTGACACTATATCGTGGATTTTCATCAAGCTGTGAGAATTTGAAGGCTGGCTGTGTTCCTTGAAGTGCAGACATCATAAGTCAGGGAGATGACAGCGTAACGTTCTGCCTGTCAGGCTTGGAGAGAGACATTTGACACGTTGCATTAAATTCCTTTCACCTCTTGCGTAGGTTCATTCTAACACCAGCAGACTCAGTAGTCTGTCACTGGACACCACGATGCAGTATACCGTTCAGCACCCTGTCCGACAGCACCCTGATTCAAAACTTGACCCCACCCATGGCTCGGACTCAATAGTACCACATGCTGGCAGAAGTTGTGTTGCACATCCATGCTACATATTCCAGACTTGAAATTATTTATTATATGAAACAGTGGGAGATTTCCTTCCCTGTGACTGAAGATGTTGATATACAATGGCATCTCAAAAAATCTGTATAATCAAAAGATCGAAAAATAAATATATTTTATATTAAACAGATTTATAACACACTGTGGTATACTTCAAGCATTTATTTCTACTAATTTGACAATTATGACTTATAGCTAATTAAAAACCCTAATTTTGTTTTTCAGAAAATTACTAAATTAAAAAAGACTATTAAAAAATGTTTTAATACAAAAAATGTAATGTAATAAAAAACTCTTATGACTATGTTATGGCCTACACAGTTAAGGGAAAGATTGCTGTGACTGCTGACTTGACAGCTGTCAAGCATATAATGCCAGCACCCTCCACAAAGAGGGCAAGCCACATCAAGGTCATCACAAAAGAAGCTGGCTGTTCACAGAGTGTTGTATCCAAGCATAGTCATGAAAAGTTGAGTGGAAGGAAAAAATATGTTAGATAAAGTTGTACGTATGACAACGCTAACCACAACCTTTTCCGTGATATTTTTTATTGAGATGCACCTGTATGCCAGTAGCAGAAATGGTCATGAAAATATTAAGTCAAAAGGTAAAGTTTGTCACTGCATAAAATGTTTGAGTTAAAATTGACATAAAATTATTCCAAATGTATTTTAAATAATTAGGTTACCTTACACTAGGGTTCACCTAGTAAACTGTTGCTCTAGTGCCCCTCCACCCTATAGTACAGAGTAAACGGGCTTTATAGTAATCATTATTGCTTCATTTAATATTTTGAATGTACATTTCTCAAAAAATTGATTTTATTCTGATTAAATTTAAGAGAAATGTGAAACCTGACTTGCATTTGTCAAAAAAAATACTTATTTTGCATATGTGGCCTTAAAAGTTGAAAGAGACCAGTTTTTTGTGATTGTATAGATAATAATCTATCCATTCATCTCTTTAACAAGAATGAATGGACAGGGGTTCTGGAGTATATTCCACCTGTTAGTGGGCAAAAGGTGAGGCACATAATGGACAGGTCACCAGTCCATCACAGGGTCAACACATCTACCCACAAGCCATTTTATTAGATCCCCCTTTTGCCTTCAGAACTACTCTAATTCCTTGTGTCATTCATCTGGGATTTGGGTTTATATTGACATGATAGTGGCACGGAGTTGCTGCAGATTTTTTGGCTAAACTTCGATGAGGCGACTCTCCTGTTCCACCACATCTCAAAGGCTCTCTGTTGGGTTAAGATCTGGTCACTGTGGACAGTGTAGACACTGGAATACAGTGAAGTCAGGTAAGGTTCAGGTTTGAGATGTGACAAAGTGCATTATCCTGCTGGAAGCAGCCATCGTTAGAGTACACTGTGGTCATGAAAATGTGGACTTTACCATTTGAATGTTGCAGCTGAAGTCAAGATTTATTGCACCTGGCAGTGTTTTTTCAATCTGTTCTTCTCCAGTTGCATTAGTGCTGTGTGAATTGTAGCTTCAGTTTTCAGTTTTAGCTTACAAGAGTGGCTCCTACTGTGGTTTTCTGCTGCTGTAGCCCATCTGCCTGAAGGTTCATTATGTTGTGGGTTCACAGATTGTATTCTTCATACCGTCATTGTTGCAAGTGGATATTTGAGCTACTGTTGCCTATTTACCATCTCAAACCAGTTTACCAATTCTACTTTTAACCAACAAGGCATCCTTAATCACTCAACTACTGCTCACTGGAAATTTTCCCTTTTTCAGACCATTATCTGAAAACCTGAGAGATGGTTGTGAAGGAAAATCCAAGTAGATCAGCAGTTTCTGAAATGCTCAGACCAGCCTGTCTGGCACCAACGACTATACCCCGTTCAAAGTCGCCCATATCTCCTTTTATCCTCATTCTGATGCTCAGTTTGAGCTTCCGCAAGTGTCTGCTTGCCTAAAAGCATCAAGCTGCCAAGTGATTGGCTGATTCACCATTTCTGTTGATAATCAATTAAACAGGCGTACTGAATATAGTGGCCTGTGAGTGTAGACACATGAGAAAGACAACCATGCATATGTACTCTCACAGCTAAGGGGACTTTTTTCTCATTTGTCTAACATGCATGTCTTTGGAATATGGGAGGGAACTCAAATGTAAACTCTGGGCAGATAGCCTCCTGCACACGGTGCTGCCAGGGATAAAATGCATTGTAAATAAATATCTAAATTTAAAAGTAAATGAAAAACTAATCAATTCGAATACTTGTAGCTTTGAAAACATCAGCACGTGCTAGGCTAATAACTTGATTCATGTGTTCAGCAGGTTTGTCATGGAGAGAGGTTACCAACACAAACCAGTATTCATGCATCTGGTGAATGCATACATTTTAATGGGCAGTACGTGAACTTGATTTATGTAAAATGTTCTGAGCCTTAATGAGAAATTACTATCAGACCGTGCAACATTTAAAAGGTATTCATGTCCTGTCACAGAACTGCCAAGATTAAATGAAGCACATTGAGCTACTAATAAGGGGAATTCTAAAGACACTGAATTTTCTTTGGAGGTGTGATAAAAAACGGGGCTCAGTACAAATGCAAGCCACATTTTTCAGATTTGTTACTATAAAAAGTTTAGAAAATCCTCACTGATTTGGTTTTATGGAGCTATGTGTACTACACACTTGTTCTTTTCCTTTCCTGTTGAATGCGAAGGCAACACCAAGCCTTACCTCGTGATGATGCCATGGAGAATCTGATGTTAAGGAACCAGCTTCTGGAGGAGAGGCTCCACTCCTTAAAGGGACAGATATCCAAGGAACCCCCATCGAGGCCCTCCGTAAGTTTAAACCACATATTCATTGCTTACGCTTTATTTTATATATGGATGTCTTTGAATTATTAAACAGAGCACATAATCGCAGTAAAGCTGAAGCAATAAACAGAAGGAAAACAGTTCAGGTATTTAAAAAAAGTACATTTTTCATTTTTGGCCTCACAGTTGGAGAGAGATTCTCATTTCTCCTTTTTAGTCAAAGGAAACAGTCCAATAGACACAAAGTGATGAAATAAATGGAAGATTAATAGTTTATTTGAATACACATTACTTTCTCTTATTTTGGAGAACTGGAAACAGGGAGCAAAGTAAACAAAAGAGAACATATTTATGTGTTATTAACTGCGTTTCTTCTATTTAAGAGCTCTCCTTGAAGACTTGAATATGACTCATATTTTACAAGCATGGCAAGATCTCATATTTATTGCAAGATGAATTACTTGGCTTGTGCTCTCTTTTAAGGTCTGGAGATGTTTATCAGTCTATTCATCAGTCTTCCTCTCTTTCTTCATGTTTCTCCTTCCTCTCTGGGTCTAATCTGATTTACTGCCTGCGAAGGGGAGAGACATCTCCTCCCGGGCTTTTAGCAGGATTTGTTCTGTCACTTTTGATGTTGAGGATGGGACGTGCGTCGCGAACACGACAGCCCTGCTTCTTCGGAGCTGCAGCCGATCGCTCAGCCCTGACCCTGCTGGCGACACCCTTGGCCAACAGGGGGAGGCCATGCAAAGCCAGGCAGATGGAGAAGTTCCAAGCTGCTTTGCTGGAGAAGAGGATTCTCACACTGAGCAGGAGCGATCAAGCGTTGATGGAAAGGCTGCAGCTGACCAAACAGACACAATCAAAGAGGCGGATACTGCTGGTGATCATGTGAAAGACAGTGAAAGGGAAATAGGAGCGAATGCTCAAGGAAATCAAGAAAACATTCCAGTTGCGTCTGAAGTTACTGTGCCTGAAGAACAGGAAGAGCCACACAACACAAACGGGACTGATGCTGAACCTGATCAGTCAGGGAGGACACAATCCATCATATCTCTAACTGCATCACAGGCAGCAGCATGTGGTGGAACGAGTGAAAGTGAGAAGAAAGGGCATGTTTGTGACCCTTATGGTGATGATATGAATCATGAAGATGATCTCAGAGTCCCCCCTGAAGTGCCTCAGAAGGCTGAAGAAGAGGTTGAAGTGAAAGAAGAGGAAGGTGTGAAAACAAAGGCAATAGAAGATGATCAAGAGCATGTCTTCTCAGCTGATCCTGATGTTGATTCTGTTATCACACTCAGCAAACGCCTAGAGAGATTTGTTAGTATAAAAAGGGACAAACAAACATCAAAACAGGAAGCTCTGAGATACCCGAAGGTACTCCAGCGTGTGTAGTCTCCCCTGCTAAGATGTTAATGCTGTGATAGCAGTAGACATAGCAGCACCAAAGTTAAGCAAACCCAGTGAAATGGCACGTTAGAGTATGATTAGTGTTAACTCCCTGCACTGTCCATCACAGTCCTAAGCTTTCCAATGGCTCTTTGTCTTTATACCCCTTGAACTTTTCCTGATTTTGTCCCATCACAACCAGAAATAATGTACTTTATTGAGAATTTGTATTCAGCTCTGAGTGTTTGAGGGTAAATCTTTCTGTCAGTTTTGCACATCTACACTCAGAAACTTTAACCTGCTGTTTGCAAAATAGCTCAAGCTCATTCAGACTGGAAGAAGTGAGTCTGGGAACATAAATGCTTAGGCCTTTTCAGTTGGTTTTAGGTGTTTACTTTGACTAGACTATTTTAATACATAGACATGATGTGATCTGAACCACTGTTTCCTTCCAGGTTTGGCCTGTACATAGCATAAGTGGTCATCACATAAACTCTAGGCAGCCACCACCATGTATAACAATGGCGATGGTATGTTTAGGTTGGTGTGCCATGTTAGTTTTGAATGGACAGGGCACCATCTTCCTGATGCTGCTGTGTTCTTATGGCAAACTACAAAACTGGCGCTAGACTTGATTTATAGTTTGCCATAAATCAAGTCTAGTGCCAGTTTTACAGTTTGCCATAAGAACACAGCAGCATCATATAAAACTGCCGCTAGACTTGATTTAGCACAGAATAACGGGGGCTGAATATAAATGCAAGCCACTTTTCAAAATCACGTATACTTTTCCTTCCATGTTTGTGTTGATCCGTCACATACAATCCCAGAGGAATATACTGGGGTTTGTGGTTTTAACGTTACAAAAGGTGAAAAAGTTCAAGGGATGTGAATATCTTTGCCAAACACTGTTGACCATTTACTTGAAACGATCTGGATTTTACTCCCTGCTGCTTTTTCCTCCACTGCATTTTGTTGTCACTGAGCTGTTGGTCACATTTGGCTCACTCTGAGATTTTGCTGTTCTTAAGCATCATGTTAAGCACTTGGAATTGTCTTGTTGCTGAAATGTGCTATACAGATAAACCGCCTTGCCTTGCCTTTAGACTTCGGGACGAGGTACCAGCACTCCATCACAGAGAGACCAGGACCTTTCAAAGGAAAACCTCAAGTTGGCCTCAGAGAACTTGGAGCTCCGCTTTCAGCTGGAGCAGGCCAACAAAGACTTACCAAGGCTGAAGGTGAGACCCAAACACTCCCCTAACGTAGCACATGTCCAAGCATTCTGATTTTATAAATACTTTTATTATACCTATCTTTAGTATTTTACAATGGTAGAAGGTGACAGTTTATCTGCGTCAGACCTCAGCTGTCTGACAGATGGCCTTAGATTTAAAGACTTCTGTAAACAGAGGGGTTTGTTGTTGACTCTGTACCTCGGTTAAACAAGTGCAGAACAAGTCCAAATCATCACTGCTCCGCCACCATGCTAGATAGATGATATGTTTACACTGACATGTATTGTTGGGTTTTGGCCATACCTAGCAGCATGCCAAATGGACCTACATTCTTCTTGTTCTGGAAGTCCTGTAATTCTTTCAGAGGCCATTTTGGGAACAAGCCATGCTTGTTGAGTCGTTTTCTACTTGTCCTGTTATGACCTTCACATTTTTTAAACATGCAAATTGAGGCCTGTAGAATCTAAGATGGAGAGCTTGGGGTTTTTGCAATTTCTCTTAGCATTGCAGGACCTGACTCTGAAGTGAATTAGCTGGGCTGTCCTGGGAAAATTGGCAATTGTCTTAAAAGATTTTCTTTTTCCTTCCTTTGGAATGGCCTTATAATGGCCTATGTTGATTGCTTCATCAAGGCTCTTGCTGATGTGTTTCCTTACTGACATTGTGGTAACACACGCCTGTATGCAGAAAACTAGCAAAACTCCTGCTTTTATACAGCTGATTAAACTTGCTGATAATCAGTGAATACGTGCACCTGACTGTCACTTTCCCTTATCCTATAGAGGCAGTCATGGTGTACTTAGTTTTCTTTACACACATTTAGTTTCCAATTTTTTGCTTCATCTCTGTTAAATAAATAACGACAGAGTGGGATCGGTTGTGTGTTTTTGTACACAAGGGGTTAGATTGAAATAATATTAGAACCTGGCATAGATCCTTTAAGTCCTGATATGTAAAACCCCTGAACTGGAAGATGTGTGTCTGGAAGGGTGTGCTTTCTTTTCACCATGACTGTAAACATTTTTTTTTGTTTCCACAGAATCAAATTGCAGACCTTAAGGAGATGTGCACGGCACTGAAACAGGAAAAAGCAGAGGCGGAGAAAAAGCTGACACACATACGGGGAGTAAGTAAGCTTTTATCATGATTACTTATTGTATCATTTAACAGAACCGAAATGGATAAAAGCAACTGAGTTGGGCTTCAGCATTTAAATTCAAAATGTGTTCCTTGTCAGGCTGGTTATAGTGGCAAAACAGTCCCTGAGCTTGAGAAGACCATCGGGCTGATGAAGAAGGTGGTGGAGAGGGTGCAGAGAGAAAACGTGGTGCTGAAGAAGTCTGGCGTGCATGCAAATCAAGACAGAGTCGCTGCTTTGGAGAAGGAAAATGAGAAACTGAAGGTCGTGGCATTGTTTATTTTCCGCTTCTAATGCATCTGTGTTTTATTTCTACAGATGATAGAAAATGTTGTTTTTTTCCAGGCTGACTATGAGGAGCAGAAGCATCAAAGCGAAGCTGAGCTGATGGCAAAACTTGAATCTAAAACCAAAGGACTGGAGAGGATAGTAATGGAAAATGAGCGCCTTCGCAAGGAGATTAAAAGGGTAGCTGCACTTTATTTATGTTCCAAAGTTTTTAAATGTCAGTTTCATTTCTTCGGAACTGTTATCTCATTTCACGTCTCATCTGAGTGTTGTACTTGAACAGGAAATGGAGGCAACAGAGAGGCTGAGAGTGACCAAGACGAGTCTGGAGGTGAGCAACGAGAAGCTGGAATCAGAGCTGGAAAACACCAAAGAAAGACTGCGGACAGCTCTGTCCAAAGCTGTCGCTGTGGGATCTGACAGCAAAGCTTCGAAGGCCACTGTTGTGACCAGGTCAGCAAATCTGAGCTTCTGACAAATATAGTCCCCTGCAAAAGTATTCATACCCCCAGAAGTCTGCCATGTTTTATCGTGTTACAAACACAAACCTGAATGGAGTTTATGTGATTGACCAACACAAACTTGAGCATAATTTTCCCCCTGTGTGTGATTGTATATCACTATAAATCCAACTGCTCTGTGACAGCCTCAGCAGTAGCAAGAAGTAAACCATTGGTGAAAGAAAGCCGTAAGACAGGAATTTTGCAAAGTTATCAAAAAGTCTTAAATTTAATCATCTCAATTTTAGGCCATAAATAGTTTTAATCTTTTATTTTAGTAAGTTAAGCCTTAATTTTGTAGGCTTATTATTTGCTTCTTCCATCAACTTTTTTTTGAGAACTGCACTAGTTTATTTGTTTGTTCCATGATTCGTAGTGTTGGCTAAAATAATTTGAGGGGTATTATGCTGTAACAGAACTACAAATCCCATGATGCAGGGAAGCAATAAGACATGTTGAAATTGTTTTATCCCCAGACATTTACCTTTCACACAAACCTGTAAAAGACTCCTGCTCCTGAAATCGGACTTACTGGCTTAAAGCTGTATGTTTAGGCCACCTGTTCATAGAAATTTGACTAATTTGTAAAACAGAAAGGAAAACCTTGTATCCTTCAACTTCATAATGATGGACTACTTTGTGTCGGTCTATCCCATGAAGTCTCAACATTTGTGGTTTTAATATCACGAGATGTAAAAGAAAAATATCTGAGTGTGTGTTTGACTTCTACGTGCAGAATGTTTGAGAACAAGATGAAGGAGCTGGAGAGGGAGCTCTCCCAGAAGACCTCCAGCGTGTCTGAACTCAAGCAGCAGCTCAAAGAGGCGAAGGAACGTGAGGAAAGAGCTCAGACGTGGGCGCGACAACTCGAAGATCAGGTGCGGGCTAATCGAACTGAGTCGGGAACAGGCCAGCTCATTGTTGAATGGTACG
Organism: Crenichthys baileyi; assembly: GCA_036173005.1. Lineage (NCBI taxonomy): Eukaryota > Metazoa > Chordata > Actinopteri > Cyprinodontiformes > Goodeidae > Crenichthys > Crenichthys baileyi. The sequence continues at coordinate 326,279 of JAHHUM010000641.1, forward strand.
AGTGCATCAAGCCAAGCCTGACTGCTGGTGGGCTTGATGACTCATGAGGAAGTGGAATGCTTCTGGAGCTTTGTGATTTGGCTTCAGTTTGAGGTCAAGTATAAGGATTAACAGCCTGGAGGATAACATGGCTCCTGAAAACATTAATCTGAAATGGTTAAAGTGGCTTTTCATTTAATTTATGCTGGTCATTTACTGCAGAGTTGTGTGATTGAAAGGGTCAAACACAGCTGACAGGGTTGTTTTCTATGGGTTTACAGAGTTCCTCTATGAAGTTTATAGACAACTTCTTTCACTCTTCTAGTCAATTTCCAACCATCCACATGGGCAAGCCAAACATATCTGAGAAGGTTTTATGGTCAAATGAGACAAAAATTGAACTGTTTGGTCAGAATGATGTTCAGAGGAGTCAAAGTGAGGCTTTCAACCCTATAAATACTGTACCAGCTGTCATGCATGGTTGTAGGAGCATCATGCTGTGGGGATGTTTTTCTAACAGTGATACTGGTACATTGTGCAAAGTGACTGGAATAAGAAAAGACAACTACCTCCAAACTTGGATTCACCTGGGTGCTGACAGTGATCCCAAACACACTTGGGCCTGTGTGAATATGCTCATCCAGTATAAATCAGAGGAAAAACCACAAATTAAAACCTCTGCATCCAGTTCTAGGTTTAAAAACGATTTTAATTGTATGTTACATTATCTAAAAAAGACATTCATGCCCATGATGACCGTATGTAAACTTTAGATCACAACCACCAAATAGTTTCATGAATGAGTCATTTCAGCTCAATACATAATAGATAGAATAACTTAATGAACTTTAATTTGTTGCTCCTTAGGTTGACATGTTACAAAAGTTTCCAGCAGCTCCAGTGACTAATGTGGGGCACACCAAGGAGCTCCAGGCTGTCCGGTATGTTCACAAGAATCCATGACGTACGAATATGTGACATTTATGCAATGTTGCACGTCATTAATGAACACCATCCCATGAGTGTGACCTGCAGCGATGCATGCAGATCCAACATCTGAGAGAAAGCTGGGCAAGCGTTGGCTCGCATGATCAACCTTTCCATCTTTTTATTCTTCCATGAAGAATAATCTGTCTGACAATGTTTCTATTTGAGCTGATTAACAGTTTAAATGCTTTTTTAGATCCAGTCTTAGTTTTGTACAAAAGCAAACTAAAAACCCCAGAAGGCAGTGCTTCTGCAGTGCTATCATACAGGATTAGAGACTCAGTGAGATAACTTTAATTCAGTTCACGCTTCTCAGTCTCATGAAGCTAGTTCACATGTTACCCAAATCTATCACCATGGTAACATGCTGAAAATCTAACCTGCTCCGTCCACACACACACACACACATACACACATACATCTTCCCATCATTGACCAGCTAATTTAGAGATCATTACTTTCGGGAGGTCTTCTACAGACAATAAAATAGTAACCAGAGATTTTTAATGAACTTTTAACACAACATGCTGCATGAAAACACGTTTGGTTGTTCGGGATGTGGATGATGCAACTAAAATGGATTTATTTGTCTGAAGACTGGCAACCACTGAGCCAGAGAGAAGGACCATGGAGCTGAAACGAAAGCTGAAGGAGGACGCTGAGCAGGACAGTGAAGCTTCTCCAGAACCTGGTGAGACTTTTGTGTTTTCCCTACTAATGTTGTTCTGTAACAAAAACCTTTCAAGACTCATAGCATGAGACGTATCTATTCAAGCCTCTTGTGCACATTCTATTAGGCCTAGGTTAAGTACTGTATTGCCAGAAGTATTGGGTCAGTTCCTTTCCACACATGAACTTTAATAATATCCTATTTTTATACAAAGGCTTTACTATACCAGCTTCAACTCTTCTGGGAAGGCTTTCTACAAGGTTCAGCAGTGTTTTAGGATAACGTTTTGACCATTCTTCCAGAAGTGCATTTATGCGGTCAGACACGGATGTTGGTTGAGATGGTCTGTCTCTCAGTCTCCACTCTAATTCCTGTCTTAGTGAGGTCAGGAGTCTGTGCTGGCCTGTTAGGTTCTTCCCCACCAAACTCACTCATTCATGTCTTTATGGACTTTGTGCTGCTCACTGGTGCTGCCATGTTCAAGGAAGGGGCCATCCCCAGATCCCCAGATCGGTCCTATTGAGTCAGGAGCATCACATTGTCCACATGTCCTGGTATGCTGCAGTATTAACAGCTCCTTTCACTGGGACTAGAGGGGGGCCCGAGCCCCATTTAAAACCCTCTCCTCAAACTTTACACTGGACTAAGTGCAGTGAGGCAAGGTAAAAATTAATCACTCCAAAAGACACGTCTCCACTGGAGTCCAGGGACAGCATGCTTCACCCCTGTATCCACACTGTCACATTGCCCTTAGTGATTTAAAACTTGGAAGCACCCTTTTAGCACAGAAAACCTATTCAGTGAAGCTCTCTATCCCCCTTTTTTAAGCTAATCTGAAGGTCACATGAAGTTTGGAGGATTTTTGATTCTGTAGGTTGGTGAGCTCTGAGCACCGGCCCCCAGGATCTGCTGACCCTGCTCTATGTTTTTTAGTGTACCACTTTATGGCGAGTGCCTGTCTTTCCAACCACTTCCTCTTTGTTATAATCCCACTGTCGATTGTGTAATATTTGAAAAGGAAATGTAAAAACTGGACTTACTGCACAGGTGGCATCCTAAAACAGTGCAGTACATTGTTAGAGTCTTCTGAGAGCGAACTACATGCGGTAGGTTCTGGGAAACGGGAAATACCTGAATGTAATGATTTAAGGGGGTACCCAGTCCCGGGCTCATTATGTAGCTTAAGGGGCCCAACCCTGATCTCAGATGTTGTATTCAAAGTTATGGGAATCTGAAAAGGCTTTTTAAGCAGCTGAAAGCGAGAAATCTAAACTCCAAGGAGAGGTAAAAAGCTAATGAAGGAGCTGGAGACTTTAGACCCGACCTTTTTTCGAAGAGCTTGAGGCCTTTAAATACAACTACAATATGGAGGTGAAAAAGAACATTTGCTTGGGGAGCAGCTGAAAAGGGTTTCGATTTTTTGGCGTAACGCTGAAATGCCCAGCGTGTCCATCATTTTTTTAGGGTTATTGTGTCTTTTCGGGAACCAACATAGCTTTATTTTTATTTAATTATTATTTATGAATTTTCTGTATTTGCCAATAAAATGAAGTTCTTTTTTAAACTGTCTGAATTATCTTGCATTTTTCTTCACACAACAAAATTTGTATTTACAGTAAAAAAATGTCATTAAAAAATTTTCACATCAAAGCTGTGCACATTTTAAAAGCACCTTACAAACCCTTCTTCATTTTTAAAATCCTTTTTGGTGCCTAATATTAGATCAGATTTCACCTTCAGTTTGCCGACTCTTCCCCACTAAAAACCCTTTAAATTAAGACTGTTAGTTCTGTTAGTTCAAGGTTTTTTTTGTCAGAATGGCTCATCCTCGCAGATGTACTGAGGTAAAAACAAGCCTCTTCTCCAGTTTACAGCTCATACTCCACATCCTGAAGCCGACTGAAGCGGTGTCCGTTCAGTGGGAAAAAAGACGACAACAAGCCCTTGCTGCTGCTGTGGGTGTCAATTGTTCCCTCGAGGCGAATGACCACGGGCCTGTCGGCGAGGCATGTTTCACCGTCTGGCCACCTCAGTCCCAGTGATGCCGTGAATCTGCCAACAAAAAAACACCATTTTATCTTACCGAAGGTTTCCGACTGTGACAAACTTCAACGGTGAATTTTTAGAAAACGTTTAGAAAAAACTGAGACTAAAACGTTAGTCTTAGTGCAGCTTGATGACAGAATTTTGACTCCTCCCACCTTGATTAGAGTGCCATCGTTACAGTGCCACACAATCCCCCCGGATTCGGCCTTCTGAACTCTCCTGGAACCGGAGCAGAGCCGCTGGAAGTTCACAGGTGGAGGGTTCCTGATCTGAATACTGCCATGTGGTACCAGGGGAGTGGCGGGCTGCTTCTTACTTCCCCCAGTCCTGTCCAGATAAGACATCTCAACTAAAGATCAAAGTTGTGATGATGAGGAAAGAAAAGTAATGAATCTTTTCAGTATCAGTATCGAAAAACCCAAAATCAACAGACCGACCGCTAAGAAATACAGATTTAGTTTTTTATAGTAAACTTTTGGACTCAGCGCTCCAAAATACTTAAGAACTTTTCAGTGCTAAAAAAAGGTACATTATAACCATGAAAAAACAGCTTTTTTTAAGACTTTTCCTTCCTAATTTAAATTCTGATTAACTTTGTAGTCGTTTTGATTTAAAATTTTTAAAAATGTGAAAATTTTGGGGCCAACAGAACCCTCCAGCAAAAACGGTTTATCATAACTGTGTCGGCGATGTTGACTTAAAAAAAATCCCTTTTTTACCAAAACAGAAATTGTTCAGAAACTCTCAATTTTTTCTGTGGAACACGCTGGGTTTTTATGCCTTTTAAACTTTTAAAAGAGACACGTTTCAGTCATTTTTTTTCTAAGCTTTAATAAGAAATGTGTGTCGATTTTTTCACCGTCATCCTCTAATCAGCTTGGAGACACGTTAGATGAGACTTCTGAAATTCTGAAAAGTTCAACTTGAACCCTAAATTAAAATGTATCAAATGTTGAGCTGCTTCAAGCAGCAGGTTCTAAGAATCTAGGCCCGTCAGACTGATGCCTTTTTCTACAGGCTAAGGTCAGATTTCAGACCTCTAAACATGGTGTGGCTTTTCTGCCACTCATTACCTTTGGGAATCAGTACCATGTCCTGTCTTTGAAAAGTCTTTCAGCCATTTTTTTACATTGCAGCGCTGACTAGTGTTTTTTGTTTTCCTAATTTTGGGTTTAATTTTTTTATCCAAGTATCTGTCACCATGTTTTCAATAGGCCCTTTTTACCTTTTTTTGGCTCTCTTTAGCTCGCTGGAAAAAGAATTTTTTGTTTGCAAATAACTTCCAAAGCTATTACACCCGGGAAAAACGTCCTCCACCATACATTCAAAGCTTCCTCAGGAGACGTACCAAGATGATTTCCTCATGGATCCTTCCTGAATTAATAAAAGAACCCCAGAAATTTTTTAAAACGGATTCAGCCAGGGGGTTAAACATGATCTGGAGCCGGTGGGCATGGCCTAGCCAGCCCATGTGAAACAAAAAAACCAAAGAATAAATTAAATGTCTCATTGTTTTTGTTGAATACACTTATGAATATAGCCCCACCTATAGGTGGATCAGGGTAATTAGTTGTGTTTGAGCAACTTGGGGGCTTTTGTGCCACATCCAGTTTGGGCTCCTGGGGAACCATGACTGAAAGGGTTAGGTCATTATAATATACCCTGCTCAAAAAAAAAAAAGGGAACACTTAACCAACACAATATACCCCCAAAGAAATCAAATTTTCTGTGAAATCAAACTGTCCACTTGGGAAGCAACACTGATTGACAATCATTTCACATGCTGTTGTAAAAATGGAATAGACAACAGGGGAAATTTTTGGCAATTAGCAAGACACACTCAATAAAGGAGTGGTTTCTCGGGGGGACCACAGACCACTTCTCAGAAACCTATGCTTTCCTGGCTGTTTTTTGGGATTTTTGAATGTGGGGGTGCTTTCACACTCGTGGTAGCATGAGACGGACTCTACAACCCACACAAGTGGCTCAGGTAGTGCAGCTCATCCAGGATGGCACATCATGCGAGCTGTGGCAAGAAGGTTTGCTGTGTCTGTCAGCGTAGTGTCCAGAGCCTGGAGGCGCTACCAGGACACAGGCCAAAACCCAGGAGACGTGGAGGAGGCCGTAGGAGGGAAACAACCCAGCAGCGGGACCGCTACCTCCCCTTTGTGAAAAGGGAGAACGGAGAGCCTGCAAAATGACCTCCAGCAGGCCACAAATGTGCATGTGTCTGCACAAACGTTAAAACGACCCCCTGAGGAGGGGTATGGGGCCCCGCGTCCCACAAATGGGGGTTGTGCTCACAGCCAAACACCGCGGGAAACCCTTGCATTTGACAGAGAACACCAGGATGGAAAATTCCCACTGGTGCCCTGGGCTCTTCACAGATGAAAGCAGGTTCACACTGAGCACATGTGACAGACGTGACAGAGTCTGGAACACCGTGGAGAGGGATCTGCTGCCTGCAACATCCTTCAGCATGCCGGTTTTGGCAGGGGGGTCAGTAATGGTGGGGTGGCATTTCTTTGGAGGCCGCAGGCCCCTTTGGTTCCCTCCTAAAATTTGGCGGGGAAAAACCCAAGGGGCCTTTTTTTTTTAAGCCTCATGGGGGCGGGGAGGGGTGTCAGCAGTTCCTGCAAGATGAAGACATTGAAGCTATGGACTGGCCCGCCTTTCCCCAGACCTGAATCGATTGAGCACATCTGGGACATCATGTCTCACTCCATCCCCAACGTCACGTTGCCCCACAGACTGTCCAGGAGTTGGCGGATGCTTTAGTCCAGGTCTGGGAGGAGATCCCTCAGGAGACCATCCTCCGTCTCATCAGGAGCATCCCCGGGGTTGGTAGGGGGTCATACAGGCACGTGGAGGCCAACACATACTGAGCCTCATTTTGACTTTTTTTTAAGGACATTACATCAATTTGGATCAGCCTGTGGGGGTTTTTTTTCCCTTTAATTTTGTGTGTGACCCAAAAATCCAGCCTCCATTGGTTAATAAATTTGATTTCCATTGATGTTTTTGTGTGATTTTTTTTGTCAGCACATTCAACTTTGTACAGAACAAAGTATTCAATGAGAATATTTCATTCATTCAGATCTAGGATGTGTTCCTTTTTATTTTTTTGAGCTTTGTATTTGATTACTGGTAGCATGGAACCAAGCCCAACAAAACATTAAAACTGCAAAAAATACTGAATCAAGTTGCTACCAAAAATTTTAGAATGTGCAACAAATCACTTTGATGGACTGTCGGCCTGTCCAGGGCTTACCCATGCCAACCCCCACACACACCCCCCGCCCTGGATAGATGGAGGGATGGAAAATCACAAACACCACCACTGCTGGCTGCAATATTTGTTAGCGTGTTGCATTGAGGTGCCATGCTTCAGACACTCCTAGCCAATCATATCAGGCCAGTTAGAGGTCCTTAATGGTCTTTTATGTCCATGTCTAAAACACCATAGGAACGAAGATGCTAAAGCTTAAAAGGTGAATGATGGTGACGATGAAAATGAAAAGTTTGAAAAATGTGGATTACCGTAATTTTCGTTAAAATCCGCTATTTTTTTTCGCACATTTTTAAAACACTGCGGCCTGTAAAACGATGCGGCTAATGCATGTTTTTTTTCATGCCGCAAAAAAACTTTAGCCTGGCAACAGTGCCCATGAAATTGAGAGTAGTTCACAGAGGTCCAATGAAATTGTGCGATAAATCGAGCACTTTCACAATTCAATTACCGATGCCTTAACCCTTCCCTCGGGGGGTTTAGGCACGGGGGGACGGAGGGGCCCGGGGGGCCCCAGGGAAGTGGGGGACTATGTTTTCCGGCGCCCTGGGAACCCCCCCCCCGGGGAGTGGGGAGGTGCCCCGGGGAAGGAAAAGTTGGGCGGCCTGCTGAGTCTGTGCCCCGCGCCCCGGGTTCCGGATAACGGAAACTACATTTAAAAAAGTAAACTGCTCACGTGTTAATATCTTTCTGTGTAAATCATATTACAACGTGGGACACCCGCGGCTTAACATGCGGTGCGGCCTGTACAAGTACAAAATTGGTTTTCTTTCTAAATGCGGCTTTTAATCAGCTGCGCTCTGTGGTCTGGAATTTATGGTAATCAACATTCAATAATATCATAATGTCCTGTTTTTCTAATATTGAGTTGTGAGATCCAAGGAGTTTAAGCTGCATGCAGTAGAATCAAGAAATAAAAGAAAAGGAACAGAACAAAAACAACAGGTTGAAAACACCGCTGCTTTCCAGCCGAGCTCCCCTGCCTCCACTGGCTTTGAGGCCTACAGATAAATGCCTCACCGTAAGGGTTTCCATTGACACTGGTTCCAATAAGCTCCAGTGTTTGCTCCTGAAGGTCTGCCAATGGGACTGCTGTGATTTCCAGCATGTCCTCATCATCACAGCTGGGCTGCAGAACCAGAGCTACCCCGACCTCATAATCCACCACAGAGGAGTGCCAGCAGTACTGCCTGTTGCTCTTCTCCACCGGAATCCAGCCTGCAGTTTCACAAGAACAGAAATCAGCGTTGCCAAACATGTTGATGGTTTCCGTACAGGAGATGGTCCTGGCTCCTTGTTGGAATACAAGAGCTTCAAAGCTGGTATTATGTGTCTATTTTTAGCTGTTGTATATATGAAAAACAATGAGACAAATTAAGTCTTTAGATTTAAGGATTTTAAGAAACAGGTCATGAAAATGATCAAATCTTTCTCAGATTACAAAATTACTTAAAATTCAAGTGTACATTTCACAGCACCATTATTTACTAGACTAGAATAGAATACCATGTGCAAAAGAAGTATGTACACCCCATGATTCAATAGCTGGTAGAGCTACTTTTGGCAGTAATAACTTAGTCATACAGAAAATGACTCCTTCAGTCTCAATGTGGAGGAATTCTGGTCCAAATCTCTGGCTATTTGTTTCCACACATCATTGTTACGGATGATCACGATGAGGTCCGAGCTTTGACTTGATTCTTTTCTTGACCCACGACGGACTCAATGACTGCAAGGGGCCCATGGAACCTGTGTACAAACTCTACTAAAACCTGCCGTACCCTGAAATCAGGAAAACCGCCTCTACACAAAGAGTTCAAGAACGGTTCATTCAAACATCCCAAATCAACGGGGAACTGGGCGCATATATGGGAATACCAGACTCTTTCCTCTATTTACATTACCACATAGATGTAAATAAAGCCTGCTCCTGGGATTCTCCAAGGCTGCATGGTCAAAGATCATGTCTTCTTGTGGGAAGAAGAGGAACTTAATGGATGGAGACTCCTATATTTGGCTCCATCTAATGGGAATGTGTTAAACTTGGCTGACATATGGATGACTTTCATCCATACAGCTCGCATGGCTCTGCTCAGGGATGACTAGCATGATTCTGATCGTTCTGCTAGGTCCTCTGAAATGCTCCTGTACATATGAACCCCAGCAGGGGTCAACAGCTAAACAGATACGAGCACCGCGTAGCTCCCTGAGGGCACATATAGTGGCTGACAGGCCGCCACTCCTACTACTTCTACACAATATGCATGCTTTAATATGTACTCATGTAATTTGAAACTGGATAAATTAGTTGTTCATGTGTCTCTGATGTGTTTATCACATCACCAACAGTTTCATAACATAACCTCTAGGTGTCGCCAAAGGGGCCAATTAGAAACGTGTTCATGGAGCTGGTCACATCTCCAACGTCAGTCCATTTACAGTCTGTAAATATTTAAATAATTCTGTACTATATTGTTATATGGTATATTTTGTTCACTTTTTATTCATCGTTATTTATTATTGTTTCTATTATTTATTTATCCTCCCTAATACCACCTTACTATAGGTTCGCCTTTACCCTGTCCTGCTGCAGAAACCATTTAATTTTGCCCTAGGGAGATAATAAGGTTTATCTTACCTCTATGTTAATAATTGTAACATTATTATATTAAGTTTATGTGCTCATTTATTTGACTGTTTAGGGGGTGGATCCCTGCGCGATCGAGCCGGTAGAGTTTTAATAATTTACTGTTGTTCATTGTTTGATTCAGAGAATATTTCTCCTTTCTCTCCGTCTTTCCACCATCTTCTAAACTCTTGGGCTCACTAAAAGTCCTCCTCACTACTCTTAACATTTCCTCATGTTAGGAGCTCTTAAGGCCTGAGATGCTTCATGAATAACTTTTATCTTACTGAGGGGAAAAGTTTAAGAAAAATCGTAGAATTCAAGAAATTATTCGATTTTTCTTTTAGTTTCAGGGTTTTTTGTGAATACGGGTCCAGAACATTTCTCCCGTGTTCCGATAAACAAAACTCTTAATAGAGGTTGTACTCTCTCTGTGCCATAACTGGAAGTTAGAAGGTATCGTAGAACCTGGAATATGTCCAAGTTCATCAGGAATGGGAAGTCCGTTGTGATGTTTGACTCTGTGAGCAGGAATCCACGTTTCAGGCACAGTTTTAAAATCTTCCTCCACGTTCCAGGAGAAATCTGAAAGAAAACCGAAACGCTGAAATAAACAGCCAGTGCTGTCGGGCAGAACATTCTGGTTTCCTGTTTATTAAAGCGTGGAATATGAGCACTTAATTAACGTCATGATACCTTTATAGTTCTTGTGAGTGTGTTGGTGCTTCTTAAACCTCTTCTCTGCCTGCTTGTTGGGCTTCCTGTCCAATCTGGCCCAGAGGTAAGGCTGACCTGACAACAAGACATTAACATTCATAATAATAAAATAAGACTCTGTTTTTATCCAAACAGGCTTTGTTTCATTAACACAGATATTCCCACAAAGCTTTACATTCTTTTCTCCTCAAAGAATGAAGCATGTCGTGTGCTACAGAGCCATCATCCTGAGGCCCACTCACCTTGATAGAGAGCAACGTAGCAGCAGGTACCGTCCAGTTTTTCTGTGGCGAAGGCACAGTCTATGTTGGCCTCCAGAGCGACAGGGTTCACATTTTCTGTGGCAACCACCTGAAACAGCTGAAGATAGACGGAAAGAGGAGGAGGATGCATAAAGGCCAGAACTGAACTGTTGGTTTCCAGTTAGACAGCAAATGACATTTAAAAAAATTCTAAAACATTTAAAACATGACATACGTAAAAAACAGCATTTCCCAAACAGCAGAATGTCATGAAATGATTTCAGGAAACTGGAGTAATATGTGACATTATGACCCATCATTCATCAACAGCGCATGGGTCAACAAGGACATCACGGGAACCTCAGCAAAACCCTTCATGAGCCTCTAATTCAACACTGAAATTCATACAGTGCATTAAAAGCGGATTATGTTTATAAATCACTTAATTAGTAAATAGAGTCACCCTGTGAGTAATTTCATCTCTGTATAAATCCAGATGTTCTGTAAAAGCACCAGATGTTTGTTAGAGAACATAAGAGAACAAACAGCATCATGGAGACCAAGGAACAGAGCACAGAGGTCAGGGAGAACATTTAAAGCAGGGTTAGGTTCTAAAACAATATCTCCAGCTTTGAACATCTCACACAAAGCTGTGCAATCCATCATCTAAACATGAGAAACTTGGACACAATCACAAACCTACCAAAACATGTCCACCTAATGTGACAGGCCAGGCAAGGAGAGTATGAAGCAGGGAACTAGCCAGGAGGCACCAGGTGCCTCCCTCTAAAATACATCACGGTTTGGGGTTGTAATGTGGGTAGAAATACTTTAAACACTGTAAATATAAACTGTGTGCTAGGAAAAAAATACTATCTAGATCCTTAAAGTAAGCGGTTTGCTTCTCTTATCGAAACTCTTCTTACGTCCTGCAGTCATGAAGACAAGGACTCTGAGATGTACAAGTACTGATGGAACGTTCTTCCTGGACATTTACGCACTTTAACCTTTAGATGCATGCCTGACGGGACCCTAAACTCTTCCATAAGTGGGTCCTTTGTTGGAATCATTGTGTCATTTTAATTAAGGGTATAATTATTATATATAATCGATATTAGAATTGTGAGCACACAAGAATGATTTCATGTTAGAAATTCATTTATTTTGAACATTTTTATAATTCTTGAAACATTTGGAAAATTTCAAAAGCAAATTACACAACAGCTGTTGGGCAGATCTGGTACCTCCTTCTCTTTGGTTGGCCCTGCTTGTGTCTTTCCCATGACTAGGTTGTAGCTGTTCTCCCCTCACACCTTCTCACTGTATTGTACACAATCCCAGAATATAGTCACGCTGTACTTGGCGGGCGGGTTCGGCATTAACTGTTGAAACTTGCACCTCTTCCTGATTACAGCATAAGCCTGAAGATAAGACATATATCAGATGTTGGTGTAAAATAAGAGGTGTCACTTGTGATATAGTTGATATATCCCAGGTAGAGGTACTGTATGTTGCTGTCAGTCACTGATGATCCGAATCAAATATTTCAATGAGATTCCAATGGAAATGAAAGCGGGTCATTTACGACCCACTTATGGAAGCTTGGGGCAGTAATACAAAAAACGGAATTTTGTCAAATGTATGAGAGGTAAGCTGAAATTTTAAATGGCATGATATCAATAACACATTTTAAACGAACTAGCTAGAATAGGAAGTGATAACTTTATGTTAAAAATATCCATCAGGAAAACAACCTCACCGGGTCAATTATGACCCACTTCTGAGTTCAACAACAAGGACAATAAATACACTGAGCAAACATTAAAGGTCTAACCGCGGAAGAAGACAGCTGTGTTGTTAGTAGAGAGTCTGTGGTGTAACACCCGCAGAATCAATCAGAGGCTGATGATGATGATGATTATGAGCGGTTCGCTCACCTGATGCTCCCGCTTTCTGGACGCTTCTTCCTTCACGTCGGTGAGAAAAACACACGGTATCTTCTGCTGAACGGAGCCCAGGCGGCGCATCGCGACTGCCTACTTTATTTCTTCGGGTAATGTTTGTAATTCACAACGAAAGCAAAAAGCGTTAGCAGCTAGTAGCCAGTTAGAACGTGTGGATTTGTTTACAACGGGACGTGCCTCTTCTTTGACCAAATTTTCCTCGAGCAATCTACTAATGGAAGACTCGTTACCGCCGCCATGCGGCCTGGGTGGGAATTACACAATAATGAAAACCTAGCATGACAGACATGTTAAGAGATGTCAAAGATTATTTTACTGACCTAAAATTATTTAAGTCAGGTTCTGGTGTTTTCAAAACTAAAATTATACAATAAGCATTTTAAATTTAGTCAAATTCAATACCAAATATTACTTTCAATGAATACTTAAAAATGGTCCAACCCCAGAGTAAAACTCTTCATGAAAATTTGATATTTTGTTCCATTAAGTTTAAGCTTTGTGGTACAGTGCCTATACGGCCTGGATGTGTCAGAAAGAGGAAGCCATCAACGGGTGCCACCAGATCCCTGAGGAGTCAGGTGGTCTAAAACCCTCCACTAACTTCAGAAGACCTTCAGCAAGACTTTATGGCAGCCTGCCACTGCGGTTTCGGTTTCTATAGTGAGGTGGACATACTGAAAACCAAATAGGCCTAATAAGTTTTGGGACTCTGTTCTCTGGAGCAAATAATCAAAAGTGGAATTTTTTTTTGCCTATGGATTAGCAGTATGTCTGGAGGAGGAAGAATGAAGCACATGCTGAAATAAACATAATTTCTACAGTAAAGCATGGTGGTGGCTCAGTGATGCTCTGGGGCTGCTTTGCTTTCTCTGGGCAAAATGGATTTAATTCAGTAATTAAAGATTAAATTAAGATTCCTCCGGAACGCTGCCTGGAACTGGTGTCTGCAATGCAGCAGTTCATAACAGCAAGTGTCGCTCTACTAAGTCATGATTACACTTGTCATCATGAACCCCCCCCACACACACACACACACAACCGCTTCAGATAATTGAGGAAAAACCTGAAAGACATTATTTCCATCCTAACATGTTTTTGTTGAAATATTTTCTTGTGGCTACAGCTGCTGTATTGGCAGTAAAACTTTGCTGAATACAAAAACGTGGCCTTGTAAAGCATTTCATACATACAGTGTATTGATGCCATACAGTGCATGAATGCATTGCATTAATATAAGCGGCTAATACTTATTGCTTTCCAAGTATGTCTTTGCTATATTGGTAAACTGGTTATAATACTGATGATAATATATTTGACATATTGTGCCCAGCCAGAAATACAATGGAGTGGTTTCAGTGAAACTCATCTGATGGCCCATTCAAAGTTCAAACCTAAAACCAACTTAATTTCAGTCTGTAGATTTTCACTAAGACAAAATAATTCACACCCTGAAAAAGGCAGCAGGTGCTCTGCCACGATATGGGTGAAGAATGTTCAATGGACAAGGTGGGTGGATGTACAAAACATCTGCAAACCATGTATTATTTTCCACTATGTCATGTTGTTTATTATCCCAATACAAATATTAGAGTTTGTAAATGTAACATGAGGATGATGTAACTCTACCTGTCGTTGGCACTGATATGGCAGCCGAATGGCGAACAAGGAATATGGTGTTACAACACCCTGTCTTTTCAAGGAGCTTATTATTGGAATGGTATGTGCTGCTGGTTTCCATCAGCAGAATCATCTCTACATCGATATATTTAATCATTTTTGTGTCCTCAAATGCAAGCCAAATTTTGTACTTGGAAAGAGCAATAAAAACATAGCTGCTTCTTGAATCACACAACATCATTTGAAAGCATCAAGAATATTGTATCATGTTGGCAAAGAGAAGACTAACTGTGGCTGGTTTACTTCATCATATGATAAACAGCTTGGGTCATATAACAGGACAGAAGCTAACTAATGGTAACTGAGCTTGAAAGTCAACATAAACCACAAGCGGTACATCATCTGCCTCTCTTTAGTCTCAGAGCTGCTTCTTCCTCGTTGGTCTGTAATTTAAAGATGGATTCAGTCTGGAGTGTTTCATGCAACATATCAGGCCTATAAAAGAATATAAAACAGGCCCCAGAAACATCAACTACTCTGAGGATTTAAATGCATGGATTCACACACAGCTGGATGTCACTCGAGTACTTCATGCTCAGTTCTTCATTATGTTCTGGTTCTGCTCCATCTTCACTGTGTAGCTCCATCTCACTGTGGGTGTTCCTCCACATCTCTGTCTCTAAGTCGCCCTTATGGTGTCGGACACACCAAAAGACAATATTCCTTCACCATAAGAGACGGGAAATGCGGAGGATTAGTCATAAAATATGTGGATCACTAGAATAAAACAGCATGCAGTTTACTCCCTGATGTGAGTTTTTTTTTTGGTTTGCTTCTATAGTCATGGTAAAAACAAAGGTACATCCTCCTCCATCTATGTTTTATATTAAAGAATAGAAACAAATAATGTGGAATTTACCCTGTTTTACATGTTTTTATATGTTTTCTAACCTCAAGTGTACAAGAACATACAGATTCCATACTGTCAGAAGAGCATGGAAATCATCCAACCAGATGCAGCCAAGGTGAAAACCGAAGCCCAGAGAGGATCAAGCTTTTGCAGCTGCAGCCCCTAGTCTGTGGAATAACCTGTGTCTTGTAACTGCAGAGTCTGTGCAGCCTTTTAAATCCTGCTTAACAACTCACTAATTTACAATGGCTTTTAGTTTTGGTTTAGTTTGACTCCCATCAGCTCTTTCATATTGTGGTTTTTCCTTGTTTTAGCCTGTTTTTAGGCTACTTTTGTTTTTAGTTTAGTTCATTGTACTTATTTTATATTGCTTTGTTGCCCTGTTTTAAAACGCTTTATAGAAATAAAACTGACATCAACATCAGCAATGACTTTATAGAAGCAATCTTCTGGTCATCAACCTGGGAAGGGCACAACAGATGCCATCTGTCAGATGTCATCTTAAATGACTCAGAAGTGGAAAATACTTCTGAAGACAGCAACATTTCCTGTCTTCCCAGGAGTGGATCTCCCATCAACAATAGCTCAAGGTGAAACTGCAGAAAACCTAAGAGCTGCATCTCAGACTCCAAAGGTTTCAGTCAGTATGTTCAAAGTTCAGGTAAAGTTCATGGCAGGATGATTAAAAAAACACCGAAGTCAAACTCCAGACCTTAACCTGATTGAAACACAGGGGTGGGACAATAAGGAATGTCTGCAAACGGCAATTAAGTGAAACCACATTGTAAAGAAAAGTGGGCCAAGAAGACCTCTTTGAGTTATTCCTGCTAAATGTGTTTTTGTCTTCATTGTTGTTGGATAAATTATGACAATTTGGAATCTATTGTGTGCTTTTCGTATTGTTTAAATGTTACTGTTTTGAAACCTGGTAAAGATCAGGTTATCTTTGTAATTCCCTGATATATAAAACCCTAGAACTGAAAGAGGGTGTACTTTATTTCTCCATTGACAAAAATTTTAGAATTTAAAGCCGCCCAAGTGATCAGGAACATGACTCACGATTTGTAACACCACCATGCTGTCGCTGCTGTAAGAAGCAAGAGAATGAAGCTCAGACCGATGACTGTGATGTGAGCAGCTGAGAAAGAAACAAACAATTAAAAATAAAAGTATGAACAAAAAAAATCTACTGAAATCCAATCTGGGCATTTAAAAAGAGAAGAGGAGCAAGGTGGACATGAAAAACATGGGTCAATTTTAGAAAGTTTTTAAGCTCAGACAATACAAGGTCCAAAATTTCACAGTTTTTAAGTTTTTGATTTTATAAACTCTGGCCTTTAGTCAGTTTAAATTAAATAGTTTAAATTAAATTAATGGTTTAATCTAATTTGGTGGTTTCCTGTCCCTACTGGATCAGCATTTAAAACGAGTGAAATTATCCATCCATCCATTTTCTATACCCGCTTCTTCCATACAGGGTTGTGGGGGAGCTGGTGCCTATCTCCAGTGGTCTACATGTGAGAGGCGGGGCACACCCTGGACAGGTTACCAGTCCATTGCAGGGCAACTCAGAGACACACAGGACATACAACCATGCACACACACATTCACACCCAAGGGCTACTGAAAGAGACCAATTAACCTATCAGTCATGTTTTTGGACTGTAGGAGGAAGCCGGAGTCCCCAGAGAGAACCCACACATGCACCAGGAGAACATGCAAAGTCCATGCAGAAAGACCCCCGGCCGAGAGTTGATCCCAGGACCTTCTTGCTACAAGGCAACAGTTCTATCAACTATGCCACTGTGCAGCCCTGAATGAGATCATATTCTCATTTAAATTTTACCAATTTAATGTGAACAAAGATTTTCCCACCTTATCTGATGCTAAATAATTACTGTGATAAAACCAAATTAGAATTAGAAATGTTGATTACTCATTGATATTGAAGTCTATGTACAAAAAAAATTAAGTAACAGGTTTACATCGCTCTTCCTTCACCTTTATGTGTTCTGTGTTGATGTAAGATAAACCAGTGACAGTAAATCCAGTAAAAACTGAGAGAAAATAAATGTTTACCGTCTAGCGGGGGGTTCGCAGAGCTAACAGACTGCTTCAGTCGGCTCAGAGGAAACAGAGGAGCTTGAGGGCTGCTTGGTGGTTGAAAATCCAACAGTGACACCGGTGGGTATGGAGGTGATATGGCCATGAGGAGAAACAGGAACATGTGAGGGCAGGTGTTTAACAGGGGAGGAAGAGGAAGAAGATAAAGATGAGTCTGTTGTTTTAGTAAGTGGGGCTGAAGCTGAAGTGCCTGTTTGGTGGGCTGAGGTGCTGACTGGCTTTTCCACTGAAGTAGGATGGGTTGGTGATTAAAACGTAGGTGCAGCAGATGTTGAGGCTGAGGTCAGTGCTAACAGTAAAGTAGAAGATCCTGAAGACTGTGGACTGGCTGTAGTTGGTTTCGAAGTTTGGAGCCGATCTGTAAGGCTTACAAAAAAAAAACCACTAAAATGTGAGACACGCAATATCAAGATATATCAGTAAGAAACCAAAGCAAAATAAAGCTTCGGCTACATGAATTAAATAAGTTCTGCTTTAATAGGCGATATGTTCAATGGGCCGAGCTGTTCAGTACCTGAATGCATTGAAGCACGAACACCGCAATTTTCTTTCACATGGCGTGTGCAATACCACACAGTACCAGCGCCCAGTTTTTCCTGCTCCAATAATTTTGTCAGATTTTATTCGTGGGATGACGCTATCTTTTCAGCCACCAGCCAAATCTGGTGGAAACATAAGCAAACTTAATTGTAAGCACAACTTACAAATGTTTACAGTCACATACAATGGTGATACTAATGATGAACAAAATTTTGTGCCAGAAAAGAGGGCAGATGGGGCCCGATAACCTTAGTTGGGGAACACCAAAAAAAAAAGCTATAATAGACCTTCAGGAAGGGGTTTTGCGTCTTTTAAAAAAAATTGGGTTGGGGGCTGAGAATATGCTTTGATCTAAACCATCCCATTGTAGTTCTTTGGTTATTTTTTAGGTCCTTGTCCTGCTGCTGGAAGGTGAGTCAACTTGTCAGCCATTTAACAGCTCTCCTCCTGTAAAGTCCTGTTTTTTACCTCCATTTTCTTGCTACCAAACTCTGACCATTTTTTTGTCTCTGTGGAAGCATGATGCTGCCAAAAATTTTTTATCGGGGTATAGTATGTCCAGGTGATCTTTTCAGTCACACAGCGTTATACATGTACACTAAAATGTTTAAAATTTTGGGTCCCCCTGATCAGAGCACCGTTTTCCCAAATTTGCGGGTGCATCTTTGGGTTTTGGGGGCCAAACTGTAAATGGAATTCTAATGGCTTTTTTTGCCACTCTTTCATAAAGACCAGTTTTTGGAGTGCTAATCTAAAATTATCATTTAGTAGATTATTTTTTGGGACCATGTATCTTCTGGCTTCTTTTTGAATAATGCTGTACTTGCCCAGTCTGTCAGTTTAGATGGATGTCCATGTCTTGGGAAGGGTTTGCAGTTTTGCCTGAACCCTGTCCATTTCCAGGTGAGGAATTGAACAATGCTCTTTAAGATTTTCAGGTTTGAGATATTGGTTTATGACCAACCCTCCACGTCTGCTGTTTCCTTGGTCTTCATGATGCTCACTAATGTTTTCCAACAAACCGCTGAAGCCCCCAAGAACAGCTGGATTTATGCTGAGATTAACAACACGTTTTCTACTTACTACTTAGTGGACTTCTCAAGGTATTTAGCTGCACTGGGTTTTTTTTGAGGTATCAGAGTAAAGGGGGCTAAATAGATATGAACACCTTTACAGTTTTTTTAAAAAAATTTATTTTCATCATAATTTTTCTGATCTATCACATAATATTGCAAATACATTACATTTAAAGTTTGGTTGTAATATGACAAAATGTGGAAATATTCAGTGAGCGTAAATGCATTTGCAACGTACAGTAAAAAAGGACATAACTCTTGCATTGCATTTGGCCCCCTCTTGGTTGCGCCACTGAGACTTTTAGTGTAATTACCCATTCATATATCATACAGTGTCATCGTTTTTAAGGCCGACTTGACCCACATGCAGAAAACACTCAAAAAAAACAGAGAAATGTTTATGGTATTTATTAATAATGCAGAAAGTATGCGAGGGAACCCGGCGGGCCGTCAGACTGAAAGAAAAGGAAACGACAGGAGGTGAGTTCAGCTAGCGGAAACAAATAACTGTCGGTAAGGTGAGGCTTACTATTCGGGTGGAGGCGATCCACCAGGGGGAAGGGTTAGAGAGCGGACAAGGCGCTTTACTGGACAGAGAGATTACCAGAGTGGCAGCCAGCTGAGGAAAATGTCCAGTGTCCAAATTACAGTCTAGGGTTTCTTCAGAAGATCTCCAACAAGGAACGAGTTAAGGCTTCCTAGAACAAGGTAAATAAGAAGTGAGTCAGGATTTCTTCAAGAACAAATATTTCAAAACTAATGGCCAGGAACAGGGGTTGGACAATGAAACTGAAACACCTGTCATTTTAGTGTGGGAGGTTTCATGGCTAAATAGGACCAGCCTGGTAGCCAGTCTTCATTGATTGCACATTGCACCAGTAAGAGCAGAGTGTGAAGGTTCAATTAGCAGGGTAAGAGCACAGTTTTGCTCAAAATATTGAAATACACACGACATTATGGGTGACATACCAGAGTTCAAAAGAGGACGAATTGTTGATGCACATCTTGCTGGCGCATCTGTGACCAAGTCAGCAAGTCTTTGTGATGTATCAAGAGCCACGGTATCCAGGGTAATGTCAGCATACCACCAAGAAGGACGAACCACATCCAACAGTATTAACTGTGGACGCAAGAGGAAGCTGTCTGAAAAGGGATGTTCGGGTGCTAACCCGGATTGTATCAAAAAAAAACATAAACCACGGCTGCCCAAAATCACAGGCAAATTGAATGTGCACCTCAACTCTCCTGTTTCCACCAGAACTGTCCGTCGGGAGCTCCACAGGGTCAATATACACCGGCCGGGCTGCTATAGCCAAAACCTTTGGTCACTCATGCCAATGCCAAACGTCGGTTTAAAGGGTTTTGCAAGGAGCGAAAAAATCTTGGGCTGTGGACAATGTGAAACATGTATTGTTCTCTGATGAGTCCCCCCAACCTTTATTGATTTCCCCACATCCGGGAGAGTTACGGTGTGGAGAAGCCCCAAAGAAGCGTAACCCCCCAGACTGTTGCATGCCCAGAGTGAAGCATTGGGGTGGATCAGTGATGGTTTGGGCTGCCATATCATGGCATTCCCTTGGGCCCAATACTTGTGCTAGATGGGCGCGTCACTGCCAAGGACTACCGAACCATTCTTTGAGGACCATGTGCATCCAATGGTTCAAACATAGTATCCTGAAGGGCGGTGCCGGTGTATCAGGATGACAATGCACCAATAAACACAGCAAGACTGGTAAAAGATTGGTTTGATGAACATGAAAGTGAAGTTGAACATCTCCCATGGCCTGCACAGTCAACAGATCTAAATATTATTGAGCCACTTTGGGGAGTTTTGGAGGAGCGAGTCAGGAAACATTTTCCTCCACCAGTATCACGTAGTGACCTGGCCACCATCCTGCAAGAAAAATGGCTTAAAATCCCTCTGACCACTGTGCAGGACTTGTATATGTCATTCCCAATACGAATTGAAGCTGTATTGGCCCGCAAAAGGAGGCCCTGCACCATACTAATAAATTATTGTGGTCTAAAACCAGGTGTTTCAGTTTTACTTTCCAACCCCTGTAGTAGTACCACCGTGGGCAAAACACTCAGGCGCAGAGTTGCTGGCGAGCCGCCCTGATATAGTCCTCCAGCTGATGAGGCAATGATGTGCACCTGTCACACCCTCCGTCCTCAGCTCCTGTAGCCCCTGGTGGTGGAAAACGTTAGCAGCAGGCAAGGTGAACAACCAGACTCTGACATACAGTCAACTAAGAGAACAGTTAGTCTGCAGTTTTTTAATCAAACATCACCTCTGACTGCTGGCTCATGTGATTTCATGCATTTAATTCATTGATCGTCCTACTTGCATGTCTCCAGTCCGTGCTACTTCTTCCTCCACCTGAAATTCGGTTGCTAAGGTGATGTTCAGAAATAAGCACGCAGCTCTTGCTTCAGTGAAGTTTAAGGTGTACTTTCCTCCATCGAACAGAATGAAGGTTCCCGTGGATTTGTTAGTCTGAGCCATGACTGAAAAGTTGCAAAATTGATACGTGTTGTTAACACTTCTAGGTTAATTTTCAATTAAACTGGTTTGATTTTAACATCAGTATTGACACAACTAACAGAAAAGGACAATTTTATAGCCCTTAAATGTCTAGATTTTACTTTACTTAAGGCCAAAGTTCTTTAAATATTGTACAAGTAGGCTCCCAGTGGTGGTTCTGTGGCTTTCTTTGGCCATTAACAAGGTAAATATACGCTAATACAAAGCATGAAAAGGTGAAATGTTTTAAGCACGCAGATCTTTTGTCAAACAGAAAAAAATTTTGAGCGCTGTGGAGAATATTTTGAAACTCACAGTAAAAACTGAGGCATACTGCAGTAGTATGGCTGCCTATTAACCCCTAAACTCAGAATGTGGAGCTGGGAATCTCAGCTACTGCATGATTAAAACACGAGACAAGAAAAACACAAAACTGTCAGAATCTTGTTGTATTAAAGTTAAAGTCAAACAAGTGCAAAAAAAGAAATTTAAAAGAGTAATATGATGATTGTGTAAATTTAAAACCTAGTCAAGCACCATTTAGGCTCAACTTGCAATCCTCTCCACAACCAAATGGTCTGATAGTGTCTCAATTTTTTCTTCTTTGGATGTTTGTATCATAAAAACACCATGGAGGGAAGAACCCCCTTGGTAAATACTTTGTTTTCCAAATAAACATTTTAAAACAATATCACAACATAATTTTGATCTATATCCTCAAAAAGTTTCAATGATCAATGTGCCTAAACAACTCATTTTTTGAGCTAGCTCTTGACTTTTACGACTTTTATGTACATTACTGGTAATTTGTTAGTATTTACCATGTTAAACCACAAAGCTATCTTCTAAGGACTCTGAAAGTACACCATTTATGGTCACCTCAGTGCAATTCATTGTAAGTAGCCAAACAAATAATCAGTCAGTCTTCATTTTTGTTATTTTATGTGATTGCTCACATCATTTCTTGTTACCATGGATATAAAAAGAACCTCCTTGTTAAAGTGCCAGTTTATTTAACCATTTCAGGACATTCTCCACCTTAATGTGACGTTATTGCCCTGTAGTATTTAACTGAAAAACATCTAATGAGGGGAAACATTTTTAAAATAATATGGGTGCAAAACCCCGGGTTAAATACAGTTAGTATAGTTTTTTTAAACTAATGCTTTTTTTTAAAGCACCTTTCAGTATTTTGTCCTTCTGGGTACACAACTACCATCAATTTAATTAAATGTGTTCTACATGTGAAACAGTCCTCTGTATTGTTTAAAATTCTGGGGCCTGAATAAAATCTCCCAGGACTTTTTTTAAAAAAAGTGTTTTATTAGACTGGTGGGGAAGCAAGCTGGGGACTTTTGACAAAAAAAAAAAAATTTGAAAATGTTTGCTTGGCATTTGCCTCAAAAACAACACTGTAACGTCACCAAAAGAACGCAATACTCACAGTGAAACATAGTGCTGGCGGCATCATGTTCTAGGGCTCATTTCCTTTGGATGAAACTGAGGTTTCTAGTGTATGAAATTCTAAAGTTTTAAATATTACTTAAGTCCTCTGCTTGAAAGCTGAAGAGGGGGTTTATTTTCAGCATACCTATTAGGTCAAGCACACATCAAGATTTGCCAGAAGAAAAAGTTAATTCTTGAGTGGCCTAGTCAAAGTCCAGAAGTAAATCTGACAGAAAATGAGTGGGGTCTCCAGACGAGGGATGTAGACTACAGATGTCCTCACACTCTGATAGATTTTGGAGAACTTTTACAGTGTAAGGTCCACAAATATTACCAAATCATGATCTAAGATGTTGATAGTGTCCTAACAAAGAAGAATGACTTCTTAAATGTTTCAACGTATGCTTTAATAAACTAGACTGCACATACCTATGCTGCCAGGTTGTTGCATCTTTCTAATTTTTTAGATTTTTTGCCCTAAAACATATGTTTGATTTTCAGATATATTGAACCGGAGTCATGTCTCATTAAAGGTGAAAAAAGTTAGGAAATTTTTTATCATGGTCTAATTTTGTGATGTCAAAAGAATCTTTCATTTTACACCATGTCTTGCCATGTCAGTCTAATTCAATTTCTACAATGCAGACCTTTAACCACTCATGAAAATCGCTCATTAAAGAAAAAAAAAACCTCCAATACGCATATACACACACACCCACACACCCACACACTCACACAGACACACAACACTGAGCTTTGTGTCAAAACTCTTCATGCAGGCAGGGTCTCCAGATGCATTAAGTAGTTTAAATACAGGCAAAGTTATTGTGTGCCATCTTCAGCATGTTATAATCTGTTGATCAACATATTTCTCAGATCAGACAGACAATGGACGATGATACAATGTATTTGTTCTGTGCGCATTAGCAAACTGTGCAGCTCCAGCTGCTGCCTTTGCTTTATGTCAACCCACCAGGTGGGTTGACATAAAAACCTCATTCTGTCGGGACCTTTTAGTTGATTACGAGGCATAATAAGCTTGTGTTTATCATGGAATGAAGGGATGATCTGAAAGAGACTACAGTAATATAGACCAGGTCATGCTGATAAAATATACTTTTACTTTAAGGGCTTACACCCTAAACAGAAACACAAAGGTCTTTTTGGTCTACTGACATTTTTAACCATCTGCTTTGTCTGCCTGGAGTTATTGTCATCATAGAGTTTACAGAAGTTATTGCCCCTGCCATTCAAAGTGACACGCTAGTTTTCTTCTACAACATGGAGAATGTTTACCTCCCTCCCATTCAGGTTTAGGTCCGATCACATTACTTGATGAATACTGAATGACAGTTAGTTGGTGATAGGATACACCCCATGAAACTGAGAACTTCATTCAGTTGGCTGTCCCAAGTTCAAACAAGTAACCCAGGTCTTCTCTTTGAGCATCATCACAACAATCATCAACAAGAGACACTTTGGTGGAAGTACAACCGTCTGGCACTGGAATGTCTATTAGAGCCAAGTCTCATACAGACCTACAGACAGCAGGCAAGCCCTCAACGGAGGACAGCTTTCACAAATCCTTCTCCACGAGCGGCGTTGGAGTTAATAGAAGCGGGCACTTTGGGAATGGGGTGACAGAAGAGGTCAAAGTTCTCTCCAGGGCACCCAGGAGGCCCGTTCGCGTGGTCAGGCCTGTCAGCGCTGTCGGCTCCAGTGGCTCTTTTCTCCAAATTAATCACCTACAAGGGGAACTGGTTCGGAAGAGGAAGGTAGGCATGTAAGCAGGGTATGAAATGATCAGTCACACATGGTCATGACTAATACTGACATACCAGAACTGGGTTTTCATAGGTCTGGCTTTATAGGTATATTTTGACCATTTGAAAGGTTAAAATGATTTGGGAGCATTTCCTGCTTGTTGCAAAATAAACAAGGAAATATTCTGTGGCCTCTAACAGAAAACAGTCTAAAAGGAAATGTTCATTTACAATGTGCTTCATGCTGGATTAATTGGAGAGCATCTATAATTCAGCAAACATCAGCTGTTGGCCTGACCAGAGTTGTCTGATGGATATGTTGCTCCTCCAGAGTTGGCAGTAGGCTCTTGGCTGCTTCTTGCCTGGCCTCAGTGGATGGTTGGCCAATTGTTTTAAGTGCTTTGAATGTCTCCCCATTTTCTCCCTGACCTGTCTGCTGTGTTCCTTACTCTTCATGATGCGGTTTGTTCACTAATGTAAGAAGCCTGTGAGGCTTTCACAGATCATCAAGGTTTATATTTACCAATCATGTGACTTCAGGCAATTTACTGAAGGGAATCAGAATAAATGGGGCCGAGTACACAACCCTAACGTTTTTGAAAACCATGTATCATTTTGCTTCCACTTCATGATGTGCTACTTAATGTTAGTTCTGTCACACTTTGAAGTTTGTGGTTGTAATATGTTGTGACTATGAATCTGAATATATTATTTGATATTAATACTTTAATATTTATCAAATAATATTTCGGTCTGTTAAGGGTTGTCCTGTGAATACCAGCCCAGTAAGGCGATGGTATTAGGACAAAATAGAAAGGTGTGAGCCAAGCTCTGACATTATTGAACAGCATAACTCTGCACACACATGGAATGAATTCACACAATTTCCTAAAATACAAGAATTTATTAACAAAAATAAGTCAACTCAAAGTCATACATATTTCAATCAACAAACTCTTTACTATGCTAAAACAATCCAACTAAACTACCAAGCAGAATTAAGGAATAACGAAGACTAATGGGCTATGTACAATATAAACAAGTTGATCAAAGATGATTGAAAACCATGACCAAAAAAGTGATGCAGCATTACCATGAAATATTATTTATGTTTGAGAACCAAGGATTATCTTGAAGAACCTGGAAGTGAAGTTAAGTTAGTCTTGGAACTAACTTAGGCAGTAATCAGCAAACGTTTAGACAACCATTTACAATGCAAGATCAGATAAAATATTTCATTAAAATAATGTTTTAAAGAATGATCTGCTGAATAAAACCAACCTTCTGGATGACTAATTCTGAACGGTGTCTCATTAGCTGCCTTTATTTATTAAAATAATATTTAAAGAAATATTAAGGAAATAGTAAAATAATTTGGGAAATATTTTGGAAAAGAACCAAATCTTTCTGGAGAAATGGGCTTACATATGCAAGCACGTGTTCTTAGCTGTTAGCAGTTAAAGCTAACAAAAGAAGCTTATAGCTTAGCACCAGAATCAAACACATACCTTTAAAATACCAGGGTTAATAAAAGGGTTAAAATGCATAAGCGCGGACGGCACGTTATGATCAATCTTCTGTGTTTAAAATTACCCTTTAAATAAAGTTTGTCTTAACTTTAAAAACACATAAACACACAACACAAAACTGAGCACGTGTGCTGCAGATAGCCTGCTAGCACTAAGATAGCGGAGTTCAACACAAACAAAACCAAACTTCATAAAATGAGCAACGTTTAGATCTTTTCATCCTAAATCACTTCTATCACTCTGCCCAAACCCCTAACCTCTCATGAACCGTGCTGAGGGAAAGTTGTCTGTGCGACGAAGAAGTTTGAAGAAACTGTGAACAAAAGGTTAGCTACAGCTAACCTTCGGAGCTGTGGCTGGTGGCTCTTCTGTTGGGCCGACCAAACTGCACGTTACCACGGTGATGCGTCCGTTGTCCTTTGGGAAACTGCTCCACTCAGCGTCATAGAGACAAGGTCCCTGCAGGGAATTCTCTGGAATACAGTTTGCTTTCTGTAGATCTCAGAGAGAAAGTCAAGCAATGACACCCTTGGATCCAGTTGAAGAGTTATATCTTTTTGCCAGCGCGCTGTGTCTCTCTGTCCAGGCCCCAGGGTGACCCGCGTAGAAGAGATCGATTCCTTGGAAAGGTGGGGTTTTATACAGTCAGTGGCATCATGGGAAGTCCGCTGTTACCCCCCTCCTCCTAAGTTGGGCTGGAAGTTGGTTTAATGCAATTATTTTGAAAGTTCCGGAAAAGTTTGTACCGCATCTTTCATGTTGTATCCATGGCTGTGGGTCCCAACAAATATGACATAGTGTGAAAAGGTTAGACGGTTCTGTACATCTTGCAGGCCTCTCAGATGAATGCAGGAACAAAAACAGATGATCACCTTTGTGTTAAAGAATTTGTAGGCTGACAAATGACTTCTTGAGCCATCAGAACACCCAACACAAGGGCGCCGTGTTTTTACGCCCTTAGCTACCTAACCTGCCATTCAGGAGTGCTGTTCAGATTAATTATGAGTTTAACTTGGCCTAAGAGAGCAGCATCAATTATTCCAGTTGATAAATAGTAATGGAGATAGTTTGCAGTAAGACCTTTGATTAGTTAGGATGGATAATATAAAAAATAGCCTTCCAAAGTACTGATGCATATTGATGTACTATGATAACACAATTAATCATTTTCATTCAGCTTGTTCTTATGCTTCCAAAACAAACTCTGCAAACTGCAGCTTTTCCTCCTCATTGCATGTCACTGATATTGCACACTTCTCTCAGGAATGTGAGGACCTCAAAAGGGAAAACAAGTTCTTATCAAATGAGATCCACATGGAACGGATCATGATGCGCACGGAGAACGAGCTGACGATGAGGAACCTCAGGAACATGAACCAGGAGCTGCAGATGCAAGTGAAAGAGGTGTGCTTAAAGCAATTAGTGTGGTTTGAAACAGCATTTTATTCAGGAGGAAAAGCTCAGTAGCTTTACTCTTTCAGATAACAAAGAAAGAAATATTTATTTCATAATAAATCTTTCATTAGACACCTTTCGGAGTCCTGCATAGCATTCTGTGATCTGATGTTCAGTAATAAAACCCATCTATCAGACAGTGTAACCACATCAGCTAAAAAAAAAACGTTCAAAGGAATTTTATTTTGCATATTTAAAGCAGACCGTTCCTCTGAGAGTCACATTACATTGAGGAACAAAATCTGGCTTCTAAAATTTCCTGATCAAGTCAGCACACATAACTCCTCCCTTATGTTCTCTTTAAGCTGAAGCAGAAGTTGCATCAGAGCCAGCAGAGGGTGACATTTTGCTCCCGCGCTGCAGATGAGGCTGAGGAGTCCAGGGGCGAGGCTGAGAAGAGCAGGGTCTCAGCTGAGTCTCGGGCCCTCAGTTTTCAGCGGGACAAGGAGACAGCTGAGGCTGACCGGAGGCGGCTGGGTGAAGAGCTGCAGCAGCTCAAGAAGGAGGTAAACTCCTGATACTGAACTTACGGAAAATTTCAGAGATAAAATCCAAACTCAGTACAGAGTACATTTCTTCAATAATCGAAAAACCAGAAACAACTTTTTTTATCACTTTTTTGTTATTCATATAAAATAAAGGCTCCTGAAGCATTTTTAAATTTTACTTTCCTTTTTTTATTCGATCTGAGTGATTAGGAAAATGTAATTACTTTTTTTCTGAGGGACAAACATGATGTGACACACGGCGCTACTTCTCTAAAACACTCTTCATCATGGAAAAAGAACAGAACATGCCATTCAAGAACAAACAAGGCTAATCAAGGACCCAAGTTCCTACGATTATTGTAAGGCAGGTAAAAGAAAAACTCCAAAACTCAGTGTTAGAGAACTGCAACATCTTGAGCTCACCATGTCTTCATAACAACCATTGCATGTTATTTACATGACAACCAGTTGCTGAAAAGCCTTTTCTCTCCTTCCTTCTAAATACTGGGTCTTTAACTGGAACCATGTGCTCTAGTCAGATGAAAGTAAGACTGAGTTGTTTGGACCAAACACTCCAGGTGGATCTGTGGTGAATCAATTGAAGAATATGTGAAAAAATACCTCTTCCTTACTGCTAAGTTTGAAGGAGGAATTCCCTACCAAAGGCTCTGAGAATATTGTTTTTCTGTATTATATACCAGCAAATACCAGGACATTTTAAATGAAGATCTGATGTTTTGTCTGAATGCTTACAATGGGCAATTATTGGGTCTTTTAACAGGATAATGATCCAAATCATCCTTCTTCCAAAACATTTAAAGACTAGATATTTGCATACACTGAATAGAAAGACACATAACAATTTTTTCTTACTGTCTGACATTAAATAAAACCTTCCTGTTATAGTTCAGTTACAGTTACTCAAATTATTTGCTAAATGCAAATAATCTGAGAAAGAGTTCCTTACAAACTTGTTTAAACAGGAGACATCTTGAAGTTGTCATTAACAAAAGGGCTTTTCCACAAAATATTTAATAATTTTGTCTGTTTACTACTTATTTCTTGAGTCTTTCCAAGCATTATATCCATACCTTCATTCATTGACTACTTTGCTTTGATTTCTTTGTATGTTTGGATTGCTTGAGTTGTTGCTATTATCAGGTTTGAATTTTATGTCAGTGGCCCCATAAATAAAATGTAAATAATATGTTTAATGCGTATTTTACTCTAATTTTTCAAAATATTTGGCTTTAAAGCTGTATAGATCAGAGCTTTGTGATGGCCACTCCAAAAAATTAACTTTGTTGTCCTTGAGTCACTTTATAACTAATTTGGTGATATGCCTAGAGTAAGTGTTCATCCTGAAGACCAATTTGTGACCAAACTTTAACTTCCTGGCCGAAGTCTTAAAATGCTGCATCAATATTTCTCATGATTCCATCTAGTTTGTGAAGTTAAGGAGTCGCTCCTGCAGCAAAACACCTAGATAACATGATGCTGCCACCCCCGTACTTTTTCTTATAAATGTAAGTGATTTTGCAAAATATTTCTTAAGGTAGGACTCTCCCTCTAATGAAAACCCATATGAACTATGAGTTTGTATAGAGGGACCTCAAAGAGCAATACCGTTGATCACCACTATATACTGACTTATAGATACAAGACTCAAAATTCTTCCTATACCCATGTACATATATACATTGTTAGTTTGTCATGATAGTTTTTAGTTTTTTATGTATTAGTTTGTAAAAATGTATACAAAAGAGCATTCAAAATTGTAATAATTATGACTACAGCAGCTCTGAAAAACACTAAAACTGTAAAGAATCACTGCATTTGCAGGTCTATGACAGTAAGCCTTAATACACTTGAAACAGCAACAGTGCTGTGAAACACAATTTGCCCCCTTAAGGATTTATCCTGTTTTTACTTTTAAATTGTGATTTGATTTAGTAAAGGAAGAAAAGCATTCCAAAC
The DNA here is from genome assembly GCA_036173005.1 of Crenichthys baileyi. Lineage (NCBI taxonomy): Eukaryota > Metazoa > Chordata > Actinopteri > Cyprinodontiformes > Goodeidae > Crenichthys > Crenichthys baileyi. The sequence goes on from JAHHUM010000641.1 coordinate 356,248, forward strand.
CAACCTTACGTTCCAGGATTCACCTAAATAGAGCCCGTCTGACAACATGAAGTCAAAAGATAGTCTAGAAGATCTCAGAAAAAAACACACAGAGTTCCTACAAGTTTTCAGTTTGAAAATTGCTAATTTTTCAAGACTCATTTTTTGTATAATTCCTGATACTTTTTATTTTTTACTAAGCTGGGTTTTATTACCTGTCTGGTCTATAAATTGTTCTACAACACAATGCTGAAGTTGGTTCTGATGTGGTAAAGGGGATAACATATCTACACCACAACATGTAATTTTTTTATACATTTATTGTTTGTAAAAGATTAAAACAATTGGGGTTTTACTGCTTTGTTTGATGCCAAAAGCAGACCAAGTTTTAAAACCACATACAGGTCTGGTACAAAATGGATCTAAGAAAATCAAGAAGCCAAAGTCAATGAATTGGCTATTTTATTTATTTTGTTAGATTTATTTTTTTGAGTGGTTTCATCCCAAAGCCTAGAATTAAGAAAAAACTAAAAACACAAAATCTAGAGGGGGGGAAATGGAATTTTCCTATGGGTCGATGTAAAGGACCCTGTGAAACCAAACCAATAAGTCAAGTTTAGAGGTCAACACTTAAAGATAAAGGATGTATCTCAAAGTCTTGAGACCAGTCTAGTCTGGAACTCAAACACTTTCCATAGTCTCTTTTCCTTTTCCATACCTCTCCAAACCTGGAAAATAATTACTGCGAAAGATCGAGAAAACATGGATCAGTGGTGAACCCTTCCAGGAGTGGATGACTTACCAAAATTGATCTAAGAACGCATTAATGTTTTTTTCTGGAGGTCACGAAAGAGCCCAGTAATCACATCGATAGCATTGTGGGCCTAATTCCAACAATACGAAAGAGACTGGGCGAACTTGGTCTCCATGGGAGCGTTCCAAGGCAAAAACCACAAAGAACATAAAAGCCTGTCTCACATTTACCAAACATCTTGACGATCCCCAAAACATATGGAAAAGCATTCTGTGAACTAAAGAGATAAACGTGGAACTTTCTGAAACACGTGTGCCCTGCTACATCTGGGAAAACAGAAAAAGAACATTAGACCTACAACCAAACATGGTGGTGGTAGTGTGATGGTCTGGGGCTGCTTTGCATCTTCAGAACCCAGATGACTAATTTCTGCTCTCGCCTATAAAATTCTGAGAACATCCGGCCATCGTTCGTGACCTTAAGCTAAAGCACTCTTGAGTTGCGCAGCAGGACAATGATCCAAAGCACAGCACCAAATTGACCTCATAAATGTTCAAAAAAGGTCAAAGGTTTTGGAGTGGCCTATTCAAAGTCTGGTGTTTGAAATTGAAGATGCTGTTTCATGACCTTAAACAAGCTACTCATGCTTTAAAACCGAGCAATGGCTGGCATTTGTTTCTTCCTAGGGTGGAAAAAACACTTCTAAAGTTTAGGGGGCAATTAATTTTTCACATAGAGCCAGGCTGGTTTGATAGATTTTTTATTCTCCGGATATATTTATCTAATATTAAAATTAGTTTGATGATCTAAAACATTTAAGAGTGACAAAAAAAACAGGCGAATACTTTTAAAAGCACCGAACTGAATATTAGAGACAAATAAGTCTGAGGTTTAACTTTCCACCTTTACTCCTTACTCAAAACACTGTTTTGTCAGCTCAAGTTAAGACCAGAAACTCAACAGTGAAAATACAAAACACTACCTTTTTACTATCATAAGGCCTGAGTTGCTTTTAATTATTGTCACACAGCTCTACAGTGAAGAATGGTTTAGTGATGACTCGGTAGGAATGATCTCTATTTGGTCCACATGATAGGGTGATAGGAAAGTTAATTACATTAATTCTGTAGTTAGAGAAACTCACTATAATTTACATAATCACTTTTTGACACGGAGAATACTTAAAGCAAAAGAGAGGCAAAGTATTTCAGGTGTAGTTTTACAAAAGTATGTATCCCTCTCTCTGTATTCAGAAGTAATGTCCATGCAATAGCTACACATAAAAACAATGAATAACTAAACAAAACTGAATAATTCATGAGCTGCTATACCGTTTCTGACTTCAACCTTTGGTTTTTGCAGCACACTGATCTGCAGCTCACACTGGTACAAACGGAGAAAAACTACTTTGAAGCCAAGCTGAAGCTGGAGCGGGCTTCTGGGGAGAAAAACACTCTGCTGCAGGAGAACAGGAGCCTGGGGGCAGAAAGAGAAGAGCTGAGACTCAAGCTGAGGCATATCACACAGGAAAATGTCCAGATTAAAGAAAGGTACCCGGCACTGGCTTGGTGTTTTTTTTTCAGTAGAGCGGGTCGCTGTCAGGAGCTCAGTGAGTTCCAGTCTGGTTCCTTTATAGGATGAAATTTGTGCAATTAGTCCAGTATATGTCCTACTTGCTAACTATTACACAGTCAACTGATATTAATAATATAACAAAGTGGAAGTGAGAACAACAGAAACTCAGCCACAAAGTCATAGGCCACGTAAAATCACAGAGGTGGGGTCAGCAGATGCTGAGGTCTAGTGTGAGCAGGCATCACCACGTTTCTGAAGAGTCAACAGCAACACACCTCCAAACTCCATCTGGCCCTCAGATTAGCTTGAGAACAGTGTGTAGAAATCTTAATGGAATGGGCTTCCATTGTCAAGCGGCTGCATCCAGGCTTTGCACCAAGTGCAATATGAAGTATCAGATGAAGTTGTGTAAAATATGCCATCACTGGACTCTAGAGCAGCAGAGAGAGAGAGAGAGAGAGAGAGAGGGAGGGTGTAAGGCATCCATTTTTGTTTGTCTGTACATTGGGTAAGTGGGTGTGAGTGTTTGTATGTGTATGCACAAGGGTGGGAAAGTGTGATTGTGACTGTGCGTGCCTGTTTTTCTGTAAGGTTGGGTCTGGGGCTTCTCCCTCTCCTGGATGTCCTTGGATCTCTGGATCTGCTCTGGTGTAGTCAGCTCATGCCGTGGCGTGTGGACGCGTCGCTGCAGCTCCATGGGGCTTCTGGACTGTGGCTGCTTGGCTGTTCTCTGGGCTGTAGCTCCGATCTTCTCTGTGTCTGCTTTTTTGAGACTCGCTTTGGAAGATTCTTATGTTGAAACCTTAAATACACAAGTGTGGTCACACGTACAACCACAGGTGTTTAGATTCCGGTGTTTACAGATACACAGAAATATCTTCTTTCTTTCTCACTTTCTGGAGGATAGTGTACCAGAGTTAAATTCCTTTTGACTCCGGTACACTTTGCTTTCAATAATAAAGAATATCTTTTTAAATGTACATATATACATGATTAACTTTACAATGGAATATAACATTAGTTCAGTCCAAGTATGCCTGGTGTTGTACTGGAACTCTGGTTGTCAGGTGTTCATCAGAGAAACAGCCTGGGGGAAGAAACTGTCTCTGTTGCGGCTGGTTTTAGCAGACAGTGCTACAGGGGGGTGCCTAAACTGTTTGTGTGCAGGGTGTGTGGGGTCTGCAGAAATTTTAGCCGCCCTTTTCCTGATCCTAGACCTGTATAAGTCCTGGATAGAGAGAAGGTCAGCCCCGATGATTCTTTCTGCAGACCTGATTGTTCGTTGCAGTTTGGACCTTTCCTGTTTTGTGGATGAACCAAACCACACTGAGATGGACGAAGACAAGACACACTGTCCTGTCTTCGTCCTTCTCAATGGGGTTTGGCTCACACTGAGATGGACAACACTGAGATGGACAAAGACAGGACAGACTGAATTATGGCACTGCAGAAGATGACCAACAGCTCCTCTGGAAGGTTGTACTTAAGTTGTGCAAGTGAAAATGCTCCCCAGCCTCACCTGCTGTTGCCGGTCTTTCAGGAAGCTGGTGATCCACTAACAGGTGGAGGCCGGGACTATCAGGTGGATAAGCTTCTGGTGGGGGATGTATGTGTTGATAGTGGTGATAGGGTTGATAGCCAGTTGGTCGGCGCAGGCTTTCAGGCATGATGGGGAGACATTATCAGGTCCTGAGGCCTTCTTTGTTTTCAGGCGCTGAAAGAGTCTATTTACATCTTCTTCTGAGATCCTAAATGCAGGCAGGGGATCTGAAGGTAGTGGGGGGTGAGTTGGTGTATGGCAAGAATTTTTGTCGGAATGGGATGTGACAGAGTTGGGTTGAGGTGTAAAGTGCTGCTTTTCATACCTGCAGTAGAAGCCATTCACCTGATTTGCCAGGGCGAGCATTCTGCTCAGGGTTGGGGGAAGGTCTCCCGCAGGCAGTCAGGTTTTTCAAACCATTCCAAACAGCAGAAACGTCTCCATGTGAGAAGCTTTTCTTTAGCTTCTCGCTGTAGTTTCTCTTCGCGGCTTTGATCTCCTTGGTTAGTTTGTTCCCGGCCTGTTTCTTCAGGGCCCGGTCCCCTCTGCTGTGAACCTCTTCCTCATCCCTGCACAGCTTCCTTAGATGAGAAGTGAACCAAGGTGTTTTGTTATTGTATGTGCAGAAGGTCTTGGTCTGCACACAGAAATTAATGTATGATGTTACCACCTCAGTGAGTTGGTTTGAGTCAGTGGCTGAAGTTTTAAAAAGAGTTCAATCTGTGCATTCAAAGCAGGCCTGTAACATCAGCTTTGACTCATCGGTCCACTTCTTAACAGTATGTACCACAGGTTTGGAAGATTTTAGTTTCTGTCTGTAGGCTGGGATGAGATGGACCAGAGAATGGTCAGAAAGTCCCAAAGCAGCCCTGGTGACAGCATATTTGATATGCATCCTTTAAAGTGTTATAGCAGTGGTCAGGAGTGTTTTTATCCCTGGAGCAGTGAGCTGACACACTTCTTCTGACAGCAGCTTGCAGAAGACATCCTCCATTTTTCTCCTTATAATCTATTCCGTGCGTCGGCTCCAACCCTTACTGTCAAGTTTGGCTCTTGGTTTTTCATATTGATCAGGAGATGGTTTTCTATCGGGCTGGAAGTTGTTCTGCAGTTTAGATTTTGACTGGTGCCAGTTGGCACCCACCTGGTTCTGCTGAAAAAACCTGTGCTGCCTTGATATCTGGATATTTGGAGGTCATGTGAAAATACAGTAAACAGTAGATATTATGACTGGAAGGAATTTACCCTGTTCCAACTTATATACATCACCCACTTTAATGATTGGCTTCATAAGTGTTATGTTGACAATAATTGATTTAAAAAAGTGTTCCTTCTGCCTGAATTTGTTATTTTGTAAATATGTCTTTGTTTTAGTCCTTAAAAAAACGAAGGAAAAAAAGAATTTGCAACTATTGTAACTTGTCTGATGACATCCTTTTTTAAAGATTTTTTTTGCGGCACTATGAGGCCTGTACTGTGGCCGCAAGGTCAGCAGTGCCTGTGGTGGACACTGGCAGTAATGGATGCTGTCAAGCTAAAGAAGGAGTCCTAGGGACATTATCAGGCGGTGGAAGGAGTACTTCGAGGATCTCCTCAATCCTGCTGTCACGCATTCTCTGGTGGAAGCAGAGAAAGGGGAGTTGGGTTTGGACTCTTTCATCACCCAGGCTGAAGTCACGGGGGTAGTTAAAAAGCTCCACAGTGGCGGGGCTTTGGGGGTGGATGAGATCCGCTGAGTACCTCAAGTCTCTGGATGTTGTGGGGCTGTCATGGTTGACATGCCTCTTATACACTGAGTGGCGCTCGAGGACAGTTCCTCTGGATTGGCAGACCGGAGTGGTGGTCCCCCCTTCACAAGACGGGTGACCAGAGGGTGTGTTCCAACTATAGGGGGATCACATTCCTCAGCCTACCTGATAAGGCCTAGGGTATTGGAGAGGAGAGTCCGGCCGATAGTCAAATCTCTGCTTCAGGCGGAGCAGTGAGGTTTCGTCCTGGCCATGGAACACTGGACCAGCTCTACATCCTCTACAGGGTACTTGAGGGTTCATAGGAGTTTACCCAACCGGTCCACATGTGTTTTGTGGACCGGCAGAAGGCATTCAACTGTGTCCCTCGTGGTGTCCTGTGGGGGGCGCTCCAGGAGTATGGAGCCGAGGGCCCTTTATTAGGAGCCATCTGGTCTCTGTACAAGTGGAGCAGGAGTTTGGTCCGCATTGCCGGTATAAAGTCGGACATGTTCCCGGTCATTAGCTCCTCTAAGTCTGAGGCCATGGTTCTCTACCGGAAAAGGGTGGCTTGTCCTCTTCAGGTTGGAGGGGAGTCCCTGCCTCAAGTGGAGGAGTTCAAGTATCTTGGGGTCTTGTTCACGAGTAAGGGGAGAATGGAGCGGGAGATCAACAGACATATCGATGCGGTTGCTGCAGTAATGAGGACTCTGTGCCAGTCAATGACCCAGAACACGCTGGAGGGACTATGTCTCTCAGCTGGCCTGGGAACGCCTTGGGCTCCCCCCAGAGTAGCTGGAGGAGGTGTCTGGGGAGAGGGAAGTCTGGGTGTCTCTACTGAGTCTACTGCCCCTGCAACCCCTTCCGGATAAAGTGGAAGATGATGACGACGACCTTTTCGGAGGGCTACTTTCTTTTTACTTGTGTAAAAATATTTTGAAGTAGTGCCACTCTTACTTGAGTACAATGTCTGGGTATTGTAGCCACATCTGTTTAAACTCAGCAGATCAGCTCTAAAGTGATCCCGCAGGCTTGATTGGGGAAACATGAGGTGAACCTAGCAAGCTACAGATGGATCTCAAAGGAACACCTAATAAACATGTAATGCAAGCAAACATTGTCTAGTAGAAAGCAGGGTGTTGTCTCAGAAGAGGAAAGTCATACAAACCCAGAATGTCACCCAAGTTTCACTTTGCTGTCAATGTCCCCTGAACCCATACCAGTGGTGACCTGATTTCAGAACCCTTAGCTGCCCCCGCTATGTCAGTAGTAACACCACTATGTCTCACTCAGCTTTGGGAAGACTGACCATCAGTTCTGCCAAACAATCAACACAATGGTCATCTGTGAATATTCCAGAACATAAAATTCTAGCTGAAAATGAACTTTTATCACTATGTATTTTCCTGTTTCAGCACCACTGTAATGTTGGGGTCACCCATTTTGGTCGGGCAGTTCGACATGCGCAGCTCAACAGACATCAAAGCTCTGATGTCACCCGGGATTATAAAACCCGCGGAAAATAAACTTTCGTTCCCATTTCTAGCGTGTCTCACAGGACGACGCAACGGAGGCACATATCTGGAGAAACAAAAGCTCACAAGCGAACTTTTCCTCTACACGGGCCTTTCCTGGACGAGCTTGAAAGCTGGAAATCTGTCTGATACAAGGTCAGAAGATTCATATACCAAACGAAGATGCCGCCGACACCCGGCGCAGGTGAAAAACCCACAGAGGCTTTATTTCCAAGGAGATGAGATGTGATTCAGTCGACTAAACAGTCCTTCACATTTTCCCCGTCTTAGACAGACGAGAAGTTTACCGTTTTTTTTTTGAGTTGATCACGGAAGTGTGATCCCCCCCCCTTGTTTTTCTTGAGACCAGACCCATCCTCAACCGGTGGAGAGAAGAAATCAACGTCAAAGTAATTTTTTTTCTTTTTATATTAAATCGGATAGGTATATTTGGAGGTCTGGGCAGGATGAGGCATTGTTAAGGTGATTTATTATCACCAATAGTTAATCCAAGGTATCATCTTGTTGCATGCCACACTGATTGAAGTGTTTTACGCTGAGCTGTTTTGATTTCCTGTTCGGCCTAATCGTGGAGCTTGGGTGCGATCAGAAAGGTGCGTGTGGGTTTAGGAGTTTTGGTTTATAATTACCAATTATTAATGATAAATAACTAATTGTAATTATTAAGGGCTTTGAGCCCATAATCACAACACCAGAGGACATCTCAGATTTCTATTCGCAAGTAATGACTTTTGGTTAAGAAATTATTTTCATGAATTACGATTTTCTTATTATAATTTTTGATAAATATTAATTAATCAATAATCATAATCCTTACAGTAGACACAGATGTTTCGTCAATAACAGTCTATACATGGGATAAGGAACCTGTAAATGTTGTTGTTGCCAGTCCTTGAGATGATGATATAGCTTGTCTTAAAGACTCCAAGAAAGGATCCAGTTAGCAGGTGCAGGTGGAGGGGTGCCCAGCAGGATCATCCTCCCTTTGTGTAATCTGCCTTGGATGAACAGAACCTTTAGAACATGTCTGGGTGCCTTGTTGTATCTACAGATTCCAACACCTCTCAGCTGTGCTCTGGAAAGGCAACACTTATCCTCTCTGGTGCTGTTCTAACCGTGCCAGTTCCTGGCATCATTTACAAACCCATCACTGCAGGATGTGTACCAAATTACATCCAAAGTAAACTACTCCCTCTGGTGGTTAAACTTTCCGAATGACAGTATGTTCAGCTGCATATAGGCTACCTTCAAAATGTAAACGAACTACTTAGGGTGTGTCGGGATCATATTTTATGCATTCTGCTTGCAGTGAGATGACTTTAAGGCGTAAAGCTATGGCGGCAGACGAGGAGAGGAAAAGAGCCAGCCAGGCTCAGCGAGAGACCGAGGCTGAGATGCGTCAGGCTGAAAAAGAGAGGCAGGAGAAGACGGCAGAGTGCCTTAGCTGGAGGGAGAAGCACCATGAGTTGGCCAACATCCTCCAATCTAACGAGGACCTGAAAGCTCAGATGCGGAGCAAAGCAGTAAGGACTGCTCATCAGCAGAGCTAAGACAGAGCGGAAAGGTATTTACCATCCTTTAACTTTGTCACATTTTGTGACATTACAAACACAAACTCCAACGGATGGATGTGACAGACCAACATAAAGTAGAGTGGAACTGTGAAGAAGATGGAAAAGGAGGCAAGGGTCTCAATTTTATACAGATAAAAATCTAAAAAGTGTGAGATGCAGTTGTCTCAGCTCTGTTTACTCTGATACCCCTAAAGTAAAATCTAAAGTAACCAAATGCCTTCATTTATCATTTAATTCCTAAAAAGATTCTACCTGCACGTAATTTGATCTCAGTATAAATCCAGCTGTTCTCACTGGCAAACAAACATCTTCTTGAAGACCAAGGAATGCAGCAGGCCTGGGTGGAAAACATGGAATAGTTCAAAGCAGGATTAGACGTATAATCCTGATCCAAACCTACCAAGGCATGACTGTTTACCTAAACTTACAGGCCGGGCAAGCAGAGCATTAATCAAAGAGGCCAATTGTAACTCTGGAGGAGCTGCAGAGATCCACAGCTCAGGTGGGAGAATATGTCAATAGGTCAGCTATCAGTTGTGCACTCAACAAATCTAGCCTTTATGGTAGAGTGGCAAGAAGGAAGCCATTGCTGCCTTTTGTAGTTCTGTAGGGAACACAGCAAACATGCTGGACAAGGATTCTTGATCTAATTAGAATAAAATTTAACGTTTGGGCTCTGTGTGGAAACTAACATTTCACTTCACCCTAAACATCCCATCATTAAAGAGATGCATGGCAGTAGCTCAATCATGCTGTGGGGAGGCTTTTTTAAGCAGGAACAGGGAAGCTGAGTTGGTGATGAGAGAAAGTGAATTAAAATATGGGGCAATCCTGGAAGGAAACTTTTTAAGAAGCTGCAACAGATTTGAGACTGGGATGGGGGGTTCATCTTCCAGCAGAATAACAGCCCTGAACATCCAACCAAAGTTAGAAATAAAAGAGGCATATTAACATGTTTGAGCCTTCAAGTTTAAATCTGGACCTAAATAAAAATGAGAATCTGTGGAAAGATTTGAAAATTGATGTTCCAAAGCATTTCTAGTCCAATCCGACTAGGTTTCAGTTATTTTTCAAAGAATTGGAAAATACTCGTACTCGTCGTCTTCTGCTTATCTGGGACCGGGTCGCGGGGGCAGAATACTAAGCAGAGACACCCAGACGTCCCTCTCCCCATACACCTCCTCCAGCTCCTTCGGGGGGAGCCCAAGGCGTTCCCAGGCCAGCCGAGAGACATAGTCCCTCCAGCGTGTCCTGGGCCGTCCCCTGGGCCTCCTCCCGGTGGGACGTGCCTGGAACACCTCCCGAGGAAGGCGTCCAGGATACATCCGGTATAGATGCCCGAGCCACCTCAACTGGCTCCTCTCGATGTTGAGGAGCAGCGGCTCTATTCCAAGCTCCTCCCGGATGGCTGAGCTCCTCACCCTATCTCTAAAGGAGTGCCCGGCCACCCTACGGAGGAAGCTTATTTCAGCCGCTTGTATCCGGGATCTCGTTCTTTTGGTCATGACCCAAAGTTCATGGCCATAGGTGAGGGTAGGAACGTAAACCGACTGGTAAATCGAGAGCTTCGCTTTTCGGCTCAGCTCTCTCTTCACCACAACAACAACAACCCATTACTGCGGTAGCCGCACCGATCCGTCTGTCGATCTCCCGCTCCATTCTTCCCTCACTCGTGAACAAGACCCCAAATTACTTGAACTCCTCCACTTGAGGCAGGAACTCCCCTCCAACCTGAAGAGGACAAGCCACCCTTTTCCGGTCGGGTACCGAATTGGAAAATATTCAGTCTTTAAATGTGCAAAGCTGGTAGACATAATACCAGAATACTTGCAGGAAAAAAGTGGTGACTCAGGGATGCTGAATTTAAATAAATTCCACAATTTCTCGATACTTATTGATTTAACAAAAATAAACTATGAATTATTTTCCTTTCATGTCACAGTTGTGTGCTAATTTGTGTTGGTCTATCACATAATATCCTAATGTAAAACATTCAAGTTTGTGCCAGTAATGGACAATATGGAAAGGTTGAAAGGATGTGTGAATACTTTTGCAAGACCTTACTGTTAAATTGCTGAATGCACCATGACTTTGGGTTTTTTTAATGACTCATAGGTAATGAGAATTTGCTCATCTTTATTATGTTCTAAACCAAAAGTCCAGGTGAAAAGAAACAGGAAAATGTTGACAATTTCTTTACATTTTATTGCAGATAAAATTAACTAAATATGTTTTTTTTCTTGACAAAATAACATTTGTCAACTGAAGTGTTTATGAATGCATTCCAGAACTGTGAAGCAACACTTATGATGAGCTGGCATCACAAGCAAATAACCAGTTAAGCTTTTTGCATTTTAATACTACCATGAAAAGATTTCACGTATTTGAGATTCCCTAAGTTTGACGGATAAAAACTGTAAGTTTTGGGGAATCCGTTCTTTGAATGTGGGAATCAGCTTCTGACATTTCTGAATGTTTTCATGAGCTTGCTGAAAGTCGCTTCAGGTACATCTGAAATGTGTCTTTCCAACACAGTGTCAGGCCAACATCAAGAGCTACTTTTTGTGTATGGCCGAGAGCAATCAGCGAGTAAAAATCCTGAAAAATCCAGATGGAACCCCAAGAAATTTCACAGTGAGCTTATTCTCCTAAAGCAGTGCAAAAACAATCTATTCAGCTACACAACAGAGGAAAAAGCATGTTGACATCACTGTCCTAATTCTGCACAGGAAGGAGATCCTGTATATATCAGCACTTCGGAGGACGGTTCTGAAGAGCCTGAGAGAAGTTCATCCAGGTAGAGTTGTATTGAAAATAACTGCTGTCCGACATCACTAATCAGATCAGTCACTGATTTTTGTAAAGATTTTAATCCTACGCGGTAAATTGTTCACTGGGTGTAGTGAAGTGATAGAAAACCAACAGTTATGATGTGATGATGCAGGATTCCTCATCTGATTCTGAGTAATTTAAAGGACCGTGTTTAAAATAATAGCAGAGTTGAGTTTAATAGGGGAGGTCATTTATTAGAATAATAAACAGGCGTTAACCAGGTGCACCTTATTTAAGGACAATGTTGTACATTCTGGTTATAGTGCATTCCCCTTCCCTAAAATCTGAGTAACATGAGTCATGCAGGAGAACAACCTACGTTGATTTTAAAGTTGATAAGAAAGAGAAAAAGAAATGAAACAAATCATGGGATGCTCAGCTAAAATCTCAAATGCTTTGAAACATTGAAGGGGAGGGGAGGGTAGTTCCTCCCTCAAGTGGAGGAGTTCAAGTAACTTGGGGTCTTGTTTACAAGTGAGGGGAGAATGGAGCAGGAGATGGACAGACGGATCGGTGCGGCTGCCGCAGTAATGGGGGCACTATGCCGGTCCGTTGTGGTGAAGAGAGAGCTGAGCTGAAAAGCAAAGCTCTCGATTTACCGGTCGGTCTACGTTCCTACCCTCACCTATGGCCATGAACTTTGGGTCATGACCGAAAGGACGAGAACCCGGATACAAGCGGCTGAAATGAGCTTCCTCTGTAGGGTGGCCGGGCACTCCCTTAGAGATAGGGTGAGGAGCTCAGCCATCCGGGAGGGGCTCGGAGTAGAGCCGCTGCTCCTGCACATCGAGAGGAGCCAGTTGAGGTGGCTCAGGCATCTATACCGGATGTATCCTGGACGCCTTCCTCGGGAGGTGTTCCAGGCACGTCCCACCGGGAGGAGGTCCAGGAGACGGCACAGGACACGCTGGAGGGACTATGTCTCTCAGTTGGCCTGGGAACGCCTTGGGCTCCCCCCGGAGGAGCTGGAGGAGGTGTCTGGGGAGAGGGACGCCTGGGTGTCTCTGCTGAGTCTGCTGCCCCCGCGACCGCTGAAGACAAGGGCAACGACCATTGCCAAAAGGACATAAGAATTTGAAAATGGCAAAGCCTAAATGGCAAAGCTCAGTAAATCATCAGCTCCAGGTCCTGACACAATTAAAAGGTACATTTGTAAAGCCAAATTATCAGAAAGAAACCCCTGCAACGTCTCCCAGTTTGCATAAGAACACATTGACTGGCAAATGCAGCAACCTTTGAGGAACTGTTAAAAGCAAGGATGTTCTTTTTGGGTCAAGGGGCTGCAGACAGACCCCAGAACACTCAACTGAAGCCACAGTACTGTGAAAACAGTAAAGCATGGGCTAAGGCATTATGCTATGGGGATGTTTGTAATACTATGGTGTCAGGCCGATTTATCACAAAACAGGGATCATGGACCAGTATGAATGCATCAGAATTCTTGAAGAGGTTATGTTGCCTTATGATGCAGAGAAAATGCCTTTGGAATGGGTGGTTCAACAAGATGACAACCCCAAACACATCAGGAAACGTTATGGAGTGGCCAGCCCAATCCCAGAACTGTAGGTGAACATTAAATTTATGGGGTGACATGAAATGGGTTGTTTCAGAGGAACCACATGCATTCCAATGTCCTGGGCTGAAATACTTGTTTCCAGCTGCCGGATGTTCTAAGCAGAGCTGAGTTTTACAACTAAATATTGTTTCAGTGGTTCACAGAAGACCTCAACCTTCAACAATTTTCTGTATGGAAATAAACGCTTTTATAAAGATTTTGAGCTAAACAAATTTTCTATCGTTTTTTCTAACTTCTTAAAAGCTGAAGGCAGCAGCTGCTATGACACATGTGGCCACCAGGTGGCCTCAGACACACCAACTACAACTTCTCCAGATTTAGGGAAACTATTTAGCTAAAAGCTCATCTGTTGACACTTTGCTACAAAAAGGTTAAAACCTTTCATCATCCTCCCATAGGACTATGTTGAGGATCTCAGCGCCACACACAGGAAGGGACCTGGGTCCCAGTCATTTTGATGAACTGCCCGCCTTCGAAGGGGAGCGCCCTGGATCTGCTCCTTCACGCAGAACCAGAAAGATGGTGGAATACTTCTGGATCCCAACAGACCAGGAGTAACCATCTGCTCTTTTCCAACGTATGAGGTGGTTTATTTCACTTCAAATGTATAAACTGTTATAATAAAAAAAACAGCGGGAAGTACTGGTGCTCATGTACTGGATTTTATTGACATTTAAGCAACAGAGGTGCACAATAATTATGAATACCTTACAATAAGAATCAAATCCATTGGCTTACACATACACATGGCTTATCACCACAATTCTTGGGTATGTTCTAATTGTTAGGCTATTACACTTAAGAAAACACAAGATATTACCTTTCCATCATATTTTCCACCAACCAAAGAGCCACCTTTATGCTGAGATGTCAAAGAAAATAAGCCACTTTCTCACCATCATTCCAAACTGCAACAAAACTGCATTTTATGGGTAGGTTTCTACCCAGTTACGAAGCTGCAGAAATACCTTTTCCTTCTTGAATATTAATACTTGTAAACCATGTGAAGGTTCCTTGGAAACGTATACTTTAAAAACAATAAAGTGTGCAATTAGGCCAGGACTGAATGAAATGCTTAACCATTTGTTTTGGCTCATTATTTAATTTCATTATCATAATCATCCCAAAACAAAACCAAAAAGCCCATCTAACTAAGAGGTAGAAACAGGCGAAACGTTTCAGCGTCACAATGATCACACGGTTTTCAACTGTTGGAACATCTGGAGGAGTATTGCAACCACTCGTCATACACAACATTTAGGAGGTAAGAGTTGGCACCTCCTGATCATGCAATGCGGTTATGATGGAAAAGAATGGGGTCATGAGCATGGGCGATTTAACACACCCAGAAATGTTTTGCCAACGTATGCTTCATCATGGCTTTAGAGGGCCATCCTGATTCTCTCACTCTGAGGATCACCATAACCTTCCTGCTGTTGCTTAGGACTGCACCGGAAGGTGATGATCATAAAGCATCTCACCATCAACACCGTTTCATAGGTGTATTTAAATATCTCTTAAGATCTCTATTTTCTTTTTTAGCCTAAAGGTAAAGAAAGGTGAAAAATGTAAGTTTCAAATTAGGGGAAATAACTGAAGAAAAAAAAAACCAAAACAAACAAACAAACAAACATGGAAAATGAAAATATAAAAGCAACCAAAAACAGGAAAGAAACAGGGTAAAGTCCCATTAAACTTGAACTTGTGTAATTGACGGAAAATAAAAATCCAAACATCCAAATCAGGCAACAGGTCAAACAATGCACCTCAGCCCCACAAGTGAACAGGCTTTCAGTTAAGATTCCCAGAAGCAGCTCGGTGCCATATGGCAGTGGTTAAATTAAGCGTGGTGCTTGAAACTAAACAAAAACAGTGTCTAAGAACAACAAAAGGTGGATCCAAGTCATGATGCTTCAGCTTGGTTTCTCAGTCTGCTTCTTCCTCAGACTCCTCTTCCTCTGCCGTCTCCAGCCAAGTGAGCCACTGGTTTACCTGACGGGAGGAAAAAGAGGTCACTTGGTTTTCTGACATCTGCGTATGAAGAGATAGGAGTGACTGAATTTAAAGGTGGCAAGTTTCCGGCTTTGGGAAGGTTTTGACCCAACGACTTAGATTCCTCATTAAAGAACTAAAAGAAAATTCAGATTTTTTTGTTTGATTTGCCCATTCTGCTGTGATCGGTGTGTTTCTAGAGCGAAGGCGATGACACACCGCATCCAACAGAGCGGGCGCAGTAAAACAGGCCAGAGACAACATGATTACAGTTTCACATCTTAATTTAGTGCTCTTCATGCAGCTCACATAGCTACAAAAAAAGCTCTTAACCCTGGTCTTTAGGGGTTTTAGCTCCAACACACCAATGATAGAACTATATCCTGCATGCCATCCACGGCTGCAGAAGCCTGTTCATCAGGCAGATGGGAAACAACCAAAACATGCAGGAAAGCAGGTCCTGAGGATCAGGGCTAACATCAAACTAACATTTTAATAACATGCATGATCATGACAGAGGGTGAAAGCTCCTAGGAACAAAAGAGAGCAACTGTTCAGCCTTGCTGGTATTTGCTGTAACCGTCAGCTCTACCAGCATGACAGACATGGCAAAAAAAAAAAAAAAAAAACTGCTTCTTGCATCTCTCTGCTTTCTCTGACTTCATCTTAAACACCTCTCTGGTACTGAAAATGACCCAGTCTCCTTCACCCCGTAACTAATTCTACATTACAGAGTCTTGTGGCCACTGCAACATTGTACAGCTTTAGTAAGGTGCGTTTGCTAAATAGATTTGTCGGTTTCCCCACTAGACCTCTGAGCTGAAGGGTTCTGTTCTCCAGCTGATTTTTAAGTGCAGCTCTATTTTAGATTAAACACACGGTTCCTTTAATGACAGACGTGTACCTGGAATAAAGCTTTTCCTTTTCCAGGGAATTCTTGGGTAATATCTTCTTTCCATGCAAGGAAGGCTTCTTCTTCAATGATCTCCATGTCATAAAAGTTGACAAAGTAGCGCAGCAGCATACCTTGAGGAAAAGAAATAACTTATAAACAAAAATAAATAAAATCATGTAATATTTATACAAATATCTTAAAGATGTTACAATGTGTTTCTACTTGTTAGACATTTTACAGAACAGAAGAAAGCCTAGGGCTGGCGTACCTTTAGGGAACCCGTTGGCGTTGCAGTGCACCTGCAGAGCGTAGAGGGCGCTGACCTGTAGCTCAGTGTGGTCGTGCAGGAACTTCTGCATGACGGGTTTGAAGGCCAGCAGCAGCTGCTTCTCCTGCTCCAGCTGCTCTTTGGAGGGGGCTGCCAGCTGATCATCGCCTTCCGCCATGCACAGCTCCTGGGAGATGTACTGGAGGAAACTGGACAAAGATCCCAACACTGCCCAGTTAAACCCAGGCTCCTTATTTAAATTTGAATCTCAATGTTATTAGTAGTGCTTTCAACTTCCAGCCAGAGCAGCTTTGATTAATTTAAATGATTTAAAAGTTTTTTGTTTCCAAGAAATTTATTTTTATATGGTTAAAGGAAGAAATGAATGATTATTTCCAGTTATCCAAACAGTCTGGAGTTGCTGACACTGTTTAAGCTTACCTTGTCATGAGGATGTTGACAAAGCCTTTGTCAGTGTGAAGCCTGGGCGAGATGTTGTCTTTAATCCACTTGTAGATCGACTGTGGAGATGGGTCTGCCTTTATCTGCTTCAGCAGCTCCTTCTCCAGCTTTAGCAGCGGGAACAGGAAGCTCAGCCCCTTCCCCTCCAGAATCTCCAGCATGCGGTCCTTATTCTGATCGATTTCTGTCAAAATGGGATTATATAGGAAGGAGGTCACTACCTGGCAGTTTTATGGTGGCCTCCATCTTTGTATCAAGGTCCGTCTGGGCTGCAAAAGCTTCTTAAACTGCCTGTGACATGCTTTTCCCACAAATGCAGGAATTGAAAGAAAACATCTTTATATTGAAGGAATTGGGCAGTAATTGACATGATATTAGGATTAAAGATGAGATAAAAGACAATTGTGACACAAAATAAGCATATTTTGATGTTAAATTTTGCAAGTCCAAAGTCTGAAATGACATCAAAGGGGAACGGTCACTCATTGTGTGAGCGTCAATTATAACCGGCTCAGGTAGAAGCCAAGTTGCGTTAAAAACAGCGTTAATATGGTGAAACGATGCATAGCTGGTGGTGGCACCACCAGGGACGAGAAAAGATTTTCTTCTGCAGGCCCGTCATGATACGACACCGTTTATACCCTCCCTTCGAAGCTGACATGATTTTAGAAAACTTTCCCATTAGCGATCGCATAGGGTGAAAGGAATGGCTCATTTTTTATGGCTGTTCAGAGCATCGGATGGGAAAAGATCGCCAAAGAAAAGGTTGTTGTTGCTAAACAGATCAAGGCTCAGCAGGTAAGAACACATTTGGATATTAGCAGTTATTGTTAATAATTAAAAACCCAAAACAACTACTATTATTATTATTATAAATAATAATAAATGATAATTAAAGTGGATAAATTACACGCGCATACAATTTATTTAAATAAATGTTTCTCTGAAGATTCTAGTATAAAGTAAAAAAAATGACACCAGTTAGTGTCTTCAGATCTTGAATCATCCCTTGTGTTTGCTGCCAATATTTTAATCAATATTTCCTTTCCATGAATGTCATTGGATTTATCATAAAAAATTTGACGTCACAGGCACTTTAATTAATGTCTGCTGGGGGGAGATTGGATGCACCAAATAGAAAATAGGAGACATCTCCTCTGTCAAATATCATCTGCAGCTGTCTAACTCTTGGTAAAATTCTCCAACTTGTGAATCGGATGCTAGAAACAATAATTATGTTCAACATTAAAGCAATCCATTGTGAATGAGAAGGAAAGGTGCTCTGTACCTGGAAGCATCTTCTGCATGTTGACCTTGCTCTGCTGGAAGAGCTCCATGAGCCACTCGCGGTCCTTCAGCTTGGCCGTCTGCTGCAGGCAGAGCAGGAAGAGTGGGAAGTGGGTGCCGTTCTCCAGGGGGTGAGCCAGCTCTGCCACGCTCACCAGCTCTGCGATGATGGCCCGAGCTGCAAACTGGGCCAGGTAGGACTTCACCAGAGGCACGTCCAACTCAATCTTCGGGCACTGGTCCAGGACGTTGAGGAAAGCCTGAAGATGTGGGATCAAAAAACGAAATCAAATGGAGTGATTGCAGCCCCTGGGCTCGTAATAATAGGCAAAGTTAACTAGACCACTTGACCTTCTACACATTTTGTTAATCAAACTTCAATGTACTTTATAGGAAAACAATAAATGGTTTTATTTCTTAAACAAAAATATAAATGTGAAAAGTCACATGCATTTTGAATGGAGTTAATACTTTGGAAACCTTTAACTCAGATTAAAGCTAAAGGTCTTCTGGGGGAAATGTCTACAACTCTGCACATTTTACCCATTCTCTGGAAAAGGTGCAAAGCTGAATCCAACTAGATTAAGAGAACATCGTTTTAAAGTCTTGTTGCAGATTCTCACCTGGATTTAGCTCTATACTTTGACTAGGCCATTCCAACACATGAATATACTTTGGTATTAAACCACTCTATTGAACCTTTGGTTGTGTCCTGCTAGAAGGTCAACTTCAGCCATTTCAAGTCTTGATTTTGCGACATCTTTATTTTCAGGTTTACACTCCATGTTCCAACTCGGCCCTAGTGAGCTCACACCACTATGCACCCGCCCTGTTTCACTGGAGGGACAGTGTGTTCAGGGTGACATGCAACAACAGTGCTTAGGGAGATTTTTAAAGCTAGGGCTATTGTTTCATACCAGATTTAAACCTCTCTTTCTCCCTGACCTGTGTGAGCTCTTTGGTCGTTAAGATCCACCTGAACCTCCCCACTGAGGGTCAATAAAGGTCATTCCTATTCCATTTTATTCTAGTTTTTTAGTATATTTCTAAAAGCATTTTGAACCCAAGTATCTGTTTTGATTTCACAATTATGAGCCAGTTTTGTTTATCAAACAAAATCCCAATAAAAACATTAAAGTTTGTATAATGTGCTACAAAAACTTGGGCTAGGCACCGTATCTCAGCTTTAGTGCGTCACCAACAGCTTTATTACTTGGTAAACAGTGACTTTCTGTACCTGCATGAAATTTTCTCCAGTAATAAGCCCCTCAAGGCGGAGAGTGTGAATCAGAGTGCTGGCGTGCTCCTTATCCCCATCAGGCCGGTCCAGGGAACACACGATGATCTTACTGAGCATCTCTGGCAGGAAATGCTTCGGTGCCTTCATCTCTCGCACGCCGTTGACGGCTTCAGTCAGGTTCTTAGTGTTTAGGTACTCAGTCATGATTGCCTCCTGAGGAGATGATGAAAGAACATCAAAATGAGCTGCTGTTGGTTCTCAAACCACGACAGGAACTTTGGTTGTGCTTCTTGCACAACGTTGATGAACTAAGTAGGTTCATTCAAACCGGTTCAGTTATGGTTGAGGTGCAAACACACCCTTCATTTCTGCTACCTGTATGACCCCTTCTCTTTTCCAATGGTTATAATAAGTCTGACAGAGAGAGGTATCCCAATCGTTGTGGTTTTTAGTATAACAATGACCATCAGTGGGACCCTTTGTGGGGTGCCTTGAAACGACATTGTTGAAAATAAGCGCCGTTTAACTAAATAATCTGAACTGAAACTTTCTGTGTAGTTATGCTGCTATAGGCTTAGGCTGCTGGAGGACATAATGACCACTCTCACCCTCTTCGCTACATTCTCACACTACTCTCCAATTTTGCATTATTTGCTGTTATTTCAGCTTTTAACTTTGTTCTCTCTCTTTTCTCTTCCTAGAAGCTACACCTGGCCTGACTCTGTGTCTACATGTGACACCTTTCTCGAGAGGGGAATCCTCCAAGCTTCTGCTGGCAACAACTTAATGCTCACCTTCTACCGATGAGCCACATGGCCCTGTCTTTCAGTGTTTAACCCTTTCTCTCTCCTAGACATGGCTACTGACTGAGCTTTTACTGTAACTAACTCTATGTGCTCTCTTTCAGACTCTAAACTTGAAAACTGGCTCAGAGTTTATCTGTTCTTTCTTTCTAGGTGAAATGACTAAAGGAGCTACACCCATTAAGATTTACTTTTCCTTCCCATAGAAAGTACTCCTGGATCAGTGCTTCTTTGTTCTCTTTGTGTCTCTGCTCTGTTCTCTCTAACCCCCAGTCGGTCGTTGCAGATGGCCGCTCACACTGAGCCTGGTTCTGCTGGAGGTTTCTTCCTGTTAAAAGGGAGTTTTTCCTCTCCACTGTCGCTACATGCATGCTCAGTATGAGGGATTGCTGCAAAGTCAACACCAGTGACTGTCCACTGTCTCTACATGCTCATCCGGGAGGAGTGAATGCTGCAAGTCACTGACTGGATGCAATCTGCTGGGTTTCCTTAGATAGAAAAACTTTTTATCCAATTTGAATAAATAACAGAATCTGACTGCACTGTTCAATGGTTAGGATTAATTGGAATGTATGTACCTGACTTTTGTGAAGTGCCTTGAGACGACATGTGTTGTGAATTGAATTCTTACCATCTGCTGGGTCTCACACAGAACACTGAAGTACATGCGGTCACTTTAAGGGTGTTAAACACTTGTTTTAAAAGTTTTTGGTCTTCTATCATTAAGTTAAACATATTTGGTTTTCTTACTGTGGTTTTTAGAAGTTCCTCTTTGGCAGGAGGCGGCTTCTTGTTGGTCTTCTGGGGTTTCTCCTGGATAGGTGGAGGGTTGGTCTTCAGGCCAAGCTGTGGAGGCTGAGGGAGGAGGTCATGTTATCCGCAATGTTTTCGACTTTCACTCCATTGCCAAACTGTCATCTGCACATCTCCTACCTGTCCTAGTGGAGGGGTTTGGGTGCGAGGGGGCTGAGCACTGGGAGGCATCATTGTTGGGATCTGAGGCTGAAGCTTGGGCACCTGGTTCTTGTTCAAGAGGAATGACTGAGCAGGTCTGAGGCTGATCTGGATACCACCAAGCAGCACAGAGAGCATACAAAGGAATCAATCCTCATCTTTAAAAAAAAATAAGTGTAAATCTGTGTATTTTGATAAGTGATGCCCTCATATCTCATAATCGCAGTCAGCGGACCTGCTACCAGATTGACAAACAGGAGGAGGAGGGGGGGGGGCAGGAAAGTGAGAGGAGATGTAGACAGAGCAAAGAGCAGAGGAGAGACTAATAGCAGGTTGTGTTCCTCAGAATAACGCGTCTTTTTATAATCACTGGGCATTAAGACTCCAACAAAGTAAGGAGTCAAGTGAAGCAGTTACGGCTCCTGTGATAATGCAGCATCTGCATCGATGTAGAAGGAGCCTCGTGTTTAAGATGGGATTTCTTTGGATTTTTACAGTGAGGTTCTGTTAATAGATGAACAGTTATTACCTCCAGTAGCTCATTCTTGACATCTTCGGTTAGTTTACATCCAGGTTAATAAATCCCAGAGGCTAGTCCGAGACCAGAGAAGACCTCTACCATTATAAAACTTCAGTCTCAACAACCTCATAAATGCATAATTATGTCTGCATAATCCGTCATGACGTTTGAGACTTAAGTTGTTTTTAGATGGTAGAAGTTCACTTGGGACTTGGATTCGTGAGATTTGCAGTTAGCTTCAGCCTCTGGGACCAACTAATCTGGATTTATACCAAACGATGAAGAGACTGAGAGAGTCAGCCATGGCAGGTACGATATTAACTGCCTTAACCTTTTACCAGAACCTCACTACAAAAATCCTGAGTCCTTTAAGTTCAGACAATTTGTTAATGAGATCTTCACACAGCTACTTCTAACCTCATCTGCATTGAGCTGTCCTTTTTTGCTGAAACGTGGAGGCATGTCCTTGGACTGAGCCTGCTGCTGGCTCATGTGGTTCTGGCTCTGGTTGAGGAAATGTTGGTTCTGAACCTGTAAAACAGTACAGAGAGCACGATTAAGGAGACATATTTCTTGTCATTTGCCGTTTTGAACAATGGCACCCAATGATAACCGACTGCTGTTGGGCAATTATTCCCTTTGAGCTGAATTACCTGGCTGGACTTAACAAAAGACTTGGACCCCATGTCAAACTGCGACTGCTGAGGAGGCGCGATGTGGCCGCTATGGCCATTGAAGAGTGGGTTGGTGCGATGGCGTCCCATAGTTGGAGAGTACCTGTCCTGAATAACACCCGGTCCAGTTCCAATCCCGCTGCCTTAGAAACAGAGAAGCCCAGAAGATGTTAGCTTGCATTACCCTTATGGGTAGAAAAGTGATCATTTATAAAAATAGCTCCAATTCTAAGTGATGAAATAAAAACATGAACATAAAAAGTGACCCAAGAACAACAAAGCACACCTGGCATCTGTCCAAACATGTCAGCCAATCCCCCAAGGGTCTCCCTGTCCAGTTTCATTCTGTTGGGCATGAAAGGGCTTTCCAGGAAGAAGTCCATCCTCATCCCCTGAGACATGGGTGCTGGGATGAAAACACCCAAATCCTGAGGAAAAGCAAAAGTAGTGTTATTAAACTGTCAAATAAAACGATTACACAATTAATATAAACTATGCAACTTGATGGTTTATGCATTTTTAGTTATCAAATAAACTAGTTAGGATCTTGTAGGCACTTGTGACAGACCTTCACTGCATCCTGACGGATCTGGTTAATCGTCTTTGGTCCGTTGTCGATGAAGGCCTTGCGGGGAACCCAGTTGTTTTCACGCAGCTCCACTGTGTCTTGCAGTAGGAAGCGGATCCTAGCAGGCAACTCCTTGTTGTTCATTAAGGATCGCATACGGCCAAAGTACTGATCCATTAAAGACTGTTTAAAGTACAAAGAGGGGGAGTAAGTGCTGAACACAGCGATGGGAGTTATGAGCGTGAGCCAAGTGAGATAATAGGTAAGGCCAGCTGGTGAACTAAGCCAAGACTTAAAATGACAACTGGCACAAAACAGGGGAAGACGTAGCAGAAAAGGTAGTTAGTACGTTCAAAATGTTACAATCTTGTTGAAGGATTTACTTCTATGGTTCTAGGCTGAATGACAGGTAAACAGATGTTTTGTAGCAAATGGAGATATAAAGAAAATGTGAAATCCTGATCCATACAGGCTAATTTAAATCCTCCTACCTTTGCTTTCTCATGGTCGAGTCTCGGCCCCACTGTTCTCATTATCTGACAGAGGCATTCCAGATCCTCTCCCATATCCTTGAGCTGGACTCTCTTCTTCTTTTCCAGAAGCTTTGTAAAACAATCAGAGAAGGCAAGAGGTCACAGTGAGCTTGATGGCTGGCCTTCATTACCAACAAACCAATATTTTTGCTCTTCAAGTGTCATAAAATGTCACTTCCTTAAACAGAAACATGATCTCACTGTTTTGATGCACTTATGAAGGATAGATTCATGGATGAGGTCAAGTTTGCCAAGTTCCCCGATGAATTTAATGTTGCCAAGCATCTTGATCTTGGCAATGGCACGCTGCTCCTCCTCCTCAGAAGTAAGAGGGTTGTCATGTTTGTCATAGACTGAAAGGAAGAATAGGTTAACAGCAGCCAGGTGGCCAAGTGTTGGCATGGACGGGTATTAGATTTTTTTTATAGTACGATAAACTTGAGGTAATATAACAGTTTCACTGTGTTTATACAAATATTAAAACAAAATCATTAAAACCGCTTTCATTTAAAAACCCCCCCCAAAAAAAAACACCAATTATTCCTTGCGCCACAAAATACATCGACTACAGCAACTGCAGAAATGTTTTCAGTAACATTTCTCTATTGCCCTTTTGATCTTAAAACTTTTGAAATGTAGGAGTTTTTAAGAGCATATTGTTCAGAATATTCTCGTTCTGTTCTTCTGCTGTTTTAAGTGTAAAAATGTAATGGATTAATTCTCCGGACTGCTTCATCTGCTCTGGTACCCAGCCTGCAGTGGTCTTCATAACAGACACGCCAGTGATAACCTGAAAACTGATGCTGGTGCTTCTTCCAAGCCACTACTGTTTTTTGTGAACAGATAAATTTGAATCTTGAAGCAAGAGAAAAAAAAAAACATGTAGGAACCGTTTTTAAGCCAGCTGACCAGATGTGCACAGCAACACATGGAGAAAGGGGAGTGTTGAGCTCTTCTGTGCTGCATACTACTAGAAAAACTGTGGTCAGTACGACACTTTCTCTGGCATCTCAGTACAACAGGTTAAAAACTACATCAGCCTGTTTTGCAGAGTGCAAACAGTACCTTTTTCAAACCGAAGTATATCTCGATCCCAGTAACCATCACATGATGATGCTCTTACATTACCAGCTTTATCAAACTGCAAACTAAACAATAAGCTCTGACAAGATCAATGTGAAATCTGTCCTGTCAAGTTTCCACACCTCTAATTTATGAGCAACCCTGGGCAAATGCATCTTGTATACTTACTTTCAACATTTCTGGTGCGATTTTCAAATTCATCTTGAAGCTTGGAAATCAGCAGTCTCCTGAAGGTCTGAAAGAGGAAAAAATGATTTCTCTATGAACTGCCATGTGTAAATAAATCCTGATTTCTTAATTTGGGTTCCAAGAGTCCAAACTCCATCGTTTTCCTTATGAAAATATTTCAGAGTTCTCAGTCATAACTCAAACGTTCACAACGAGTTTATACATATCCACAGGTCAGGCTTTAACCGAGACATCTAGGAAAAATCTCAGACTGCAAGGAAAGATGGACATGCGTATGGACCGATGATATCACATTTATTATGCTGACAAGTAAAGAGAATTAAGTTGGAAGTTCTTCCCTTATATTCTGTTTTCTGATTTCATACATATCCAGACCTTGAAAATAATTGCAGACTTCTTCAGTTTTTCAGACTGTGAGAATCTCATTTAACAGCCCTCAGATTTCTAATAATCACTTACTGTGCTCTGCTTTTGGGATGTTTGGATCTCAGTTGAAGGGCCATCAAAGTTTGGTGCGTCCTCTGCCAAGCGCAGACATAGCTGAGCATAGAGCGAGCTATATTTCGGCTCTTCTAGGGCTTTGTCTACAATCTGAAACAAACCAGAGTCAGAATGTGTGGATATGAATCACAAAGAGCAGCCTGCCAACTGTGGATGAACACATCTCCATTTAGCAAAGCTAAACAGAGTAAAAATATTCACTTACCAGCAAGATGATTCCTTTAAGGACGACTTTTGAATCTACGCCCACATTCAGGAGCTCAAGGCATAGCTTGTCAAACTTCTCAGGCGTGAGTTTGTTGAGTATGCTGGGAAAAAAACAAAAACAAGTGGAAAAAACAGGGTAGTGAGGTTAGGAAACCAGTTAAACTGGGTGAGAACATTTGGCTGTTTTAAATCTACTAAAGTGCGTGTTAAAATTGATTGTTGTACCATGAGCCCAAACAATTTTCATACCGATCTAAACATAGTTGTCTCAGACAAGGCCACACTCAGCACCCTGTGGTAAGCTTAAATTCCTGACAAAAACCACCATCTTTTGTTCTCAGAAACACCACCTGATCCAGAGAGGGACTGGGCTGAAGTGCTTTCAGCGAAGCACATGCCATCCTAATGACTGGAGTCTTATCTTTTGATTTAGTGTAAACAACACAGGAGTCCCAGTAACACTTCTCCACCCTCCAGTGCTGTTTGAAATGTCCTCAGAAAAAGCTTGAATGAAGACTCCTTCAGACAACTCTGAAATTTGACTCGACCGGTTTAAGGTCACATAAAGTCCTGTTGCCTTTAATTATGGTTTTATTTTGATGTTTTTCCCTGGTAGTCCAGTGAAAACCAAATCAAATTCCTGTATACTACACTGATGAGAAAAATCACGTTCTTACCCCCTCACTTTCCTGAAGATTGCATCATGTCGCTCTTTCTCGTTACTGGAGTTGACATCTCGTCTAGTGCTTCGTGAAGGAACCCATCTCTGAACGCTTTGCCCTGGGGTTTTCCCCAGGAACTCGCTGTAGACACAGACAAAGAGAACGGGTTCAATAGAATCTTACAACATGGTTTTCAGGCCAGAACACAAAGGCCTTTCAAATAATCATTGTTCTCAGACAAAACCTCAAGCAACTGCACTATCCCAATAACTTCCATCTTACTATTAGCATAACTTCTTCCCAGTGTCATGTAAAATCTGTCAAAGTGAGTTAAAGCATAACTTGTAAGATCCAAAGCTACCCAGATGGCACTCATGTGTTTATTACATGACCTCTGGGAATTCAAATCACAGTTTCCTGGAATTATAGCTTTTATTCAACAAATGTGCCACGTCAGCTTTAATTCAGTAAGAATTAAGACTATAAAACCAACCAACCTAACCTTACCTGTTGCCGACAGTCTTGGGATTGTGCTGAGGTGCACCCCTACCACCTCCTCCCCCCGAAGAAGCACTGCAGAGGCAAATATCGGCAGAGAAACACATCAAGTTCATGCCACAAATTGGAATCACTTGGCAAGTACAACATTTATAGAAAGATTCAACAGTAAATACAGCAACAGAAAACCTAATCTAAACGAATATACCCAAAGTAATAAATGATCTATTACACAGCACAACTGTAATGCTGTCTCAAACTACTCTGAATGCTCGCTGTATGGCGAGAGATTAAAAAGCTTTGCCAGTGTTTGTAAACCGGAAGAGAATAATGCTGTGAATGAGTGCAGTTAGTCAAGAAAACAAGGCTAACTTTATCTGTTTATCAGCCAATCAAAACTGACCCAACTTAATCTACACACACTTCCATCATGGTTTGCCCACTTTTTAAAATACATAAATATCCAGCAAGATACTTTCCCCGCTGATCACATATCTGTTATCACTGCTCAACAATTAATTAGTTTTATAAATGATAACACTGATCACAACTAAGGTTATCAGAAGTCTCTTTACTGACTGAAAGTCATTACAGGTGGAACCAACATGTGATTTGACAGCTGTATGTAGACAAGTCATTAACCATTTAAAAATGCTCTTGATTCATGAAAGTCAGATCTGCATAAAACTACACGTCATTTAGAAGTTGATCTTAATGGGACTTTACCTGAGATTTAAACACAAATATTCAGGGTCGTTTTTTCAGCTTTTCCTGTAATTATTAGTGTACTGGACCTCAATCTGAACTAACTTTGTTCTTTAGATCTAATAAACTCAGTATTTTAAGCATTTTTAAACAAAGAAGCAGTGCTTTGTCTTGCACAACGTTTTGTTCTCTTAAATATAAGATCAGGGACGAGCATTTATACAAATTTGAATTTTAACTCAGATCTATAGTCTAAACTCAGAATATTGTTATTTAAAAACCCTCCCTTTCTTTCAGTTTAGGTTTTTAGAGCAGTGAAGTACAAAGTGTTTCCAAACTCAATTAGAAATCATTGTAAATAATCACGAGTTCAACAGTGACTGATTTCATTGTTCATAGTGGCAATGCAAAGAAAGTGATCCCAGTACATGACAATTAGCAAATTTAGAGTCCCAGCTGACTGCAATTACACTGGATGTTAATGAACTCATACGTAACTTTACTTGCTGAGTTAACTCAAAACCATCTACCTTCATAGGTCTCCGATCTCAACTGCAAACTGATCAACAGAACAAGCAACAGACGGGACTATATGTCTTCTTAAAAAAAAAAAAAAAGGGATCAAAGTGAACCATTGTCATCGTCTTGGACAGAAGGAATTACAGTAAATACGTGTTGCCTTTTATACTGGGGCTCTGACTAATGTTAGCTACCTGTGCATTTGCTCTGTATACCAAAATATACCGAAAATGCTCAACTGTGTCATCAAAACAACAATGTACCGTCATTAACTTCAGTTCAGCGCCAACAGTTTCTGTTGCTGCTAAATCAGAGATCTGCATTCACAATCACGTTTCAACTCGGGCTGTTTCTTGTGTTTACACAATTTACACTCTAAAGAATTATGAAACAGTTGGTTTGACCGACGTGACAAACTCTAATCCAGAACTATTACGACAACGTTCAGAAGCCTATGCAAATGTGCATTATAAAAACAAATGCAAACATTTTAAATCCTAAACTTAATACAATAAACTAAAAAAAAAAAAAAAAAAAAAAAAAAAAAAAACACCCAATAGAAGCAATTTGATTAAATGTGAACATTTACATCTGTTGTGCAAAACTTGGGTGTGAAGCAGTCATGGAGGGACTTTTGGACAACCAACAGGCCTGAATCCCTCCCAAGGATCAGTTTATACACCCAACCCCCCTTTTAAAAAGGTCTCACAATGAGAAGTGCCTGACAGCCATTTTGAGCATTCCCGCATCCTGGTTTGTTTTAAATGCCGGAAGTCCCAGCCCAAAATGCTATTATAGGACTGGCCTGGAATAAATGAGTTATTTTACCGTCTGTGGGCCTTGAAAAGACTCTGTGATTTATTACCTGAAACGAGAAGCACCCCCTTCTGCAATCACACTCTCCACTTTGGCGGCTTGACAATGAAGAATACTCAAAAGAATAAGAATAATAGGAGGGGATGGGGAAAACGGGGCTGAGGAAGAAAGGAAAAAATACCATCAGTATCGTCATGAATGGAAATGAAATTGGAAATGATATTCAGAGTATACAAGCTGTGTTATCAAACAAAAGGTTCAAAACGAGGATTATGAATTATACGATGTTGTACATGAACAACGTGTATTCATGTCTTACTCACCGGTCTAACAACAACACAAAGAATTGGAGGAGCCAAACCGCATGAGCGTGAATAGGTCCTTTGGTCGATAACAAAGAAGAAGCTGCGTCAGCTAACCGGCTAATGCTACCAGCTAACACACACAGCTGTATCCGTAAATTAGCTCTGTCACGACACTAGCAGAATGGGGGTGACGTTAAACGTATAAGCGGCTGAGGTAGCAGGGCATGCAACAGCAGCAGCAGCAAATCAAAATGATCTGATGTACGCTGCTTTAGTGTTGTGGTCAGATTTTAATGGCTCGTCATTATGGATGCAAAACAGGACCAGCAGAGCCGACGTTAACGTTATGTTCTGGTGCAGAGGCTCGGGGCTGGGCAACATGGATTGCCGCGGATGCTTTCCACTCAACCGGTGTTTTAATGTCATCCCGTAACTGATCTGAAAATTAACGCATGGGTCTGAATAATCCACTTCAAGTCATCTGCACCAACAATTTTGGCAGAGCATATTTTATTAAACTTATGATATGCAAATAGTGAAATCATACAGGCATGCATGCATGCATTATACGTAAATAAAACTCACTGTAACTAGGCTACGACGCCATTTTCTACTAGAATATAAATCAGCCGACCCGTCGCTCGGCTAGGCTACCAGCCGGTTCTCAAGCTAATATGCGCTAGTTAGCTTAACTCAAGCTGATGCTCTGTGCTTGCTAGCCTTTAGAAGCCATTTTGGATAAGCCGGTGCGGTTTTGTAAAGGGACCTAAATCTGCCTTACCTTCACCAAAGCAACTTCAGTTTTGTTTTGTTGTTTGCGTACCAAAGAAGAAATAAGAATGGTTCTATAAGAAAAGCGAGTTTTACAGCCGAATGCCAGGAGAGCGTCAAAGTCGAAAAATATCCACAAAAACACACACTTCGACCCTGTATCTCTGCCTGGTTTGTTTGCGTTAGCCTACTAGAAATGAGCTCGCAGCCTAATAGAGGGGGGGTGCGGTGGAGAGGAGGGGGGTGGGCAGAGAGACTTCAGCTCGTATTGGTCACTTATTTTGTTGCCATGTAAGTGCTGACCAATCACATTAAAGAAATATTTTTAGGGCGTTACCGTTACCTCATAATCCACTGACACACAAAGACAACTGGCAGCGTTAGTTGATTGGCAACAAACATACTTTTAGCACAAAAAAGAAAAGCATGTAATAACATAAATGAATAAACAAATAAATAAATAAAAAATAAATAATGCCAAAGAAGTTAAGAACGGTTAACTTTTCAATCAAATTTAAACATAGAAGAGAACAGACAGAGTGAACAGCACTGCTTTATAAACAATGAAACATTTACAAACACTTATTAAGCAAATTATCCCCACACCTTACCATTAAAGAATATTATTATAATTTCCAGTCATTTTGTATATTGTCATATTTAAGAAATTTGGTTATTATTGAAAAATTAATTTGCAGAAGATACGGTTAGATGAAGACAGATGACTCACCATGGAGACCCCTAAAAGAAAAAAAAAGATAATTGAAAAGTTAATTTGTTTCAGTAACTCAGTTCTACAACTGAAACCCATTATATAGATTAATTGCACACAAGCCCATGTTTTCAAGTCTTTATTTCTGTAAATTATGATAATCTTCAGCTTACACCTAAAGAAAACACCATATTTAGAATTAGAATTTTACATCAGATCTGATGTGGGCTTGATGAAAAGTATGTTTAATACCTGCCTTAAGGTAGTTATTTTTTAAAATTGTTTTAATCTAACAAATGAACATCATCGAAACGTATATTCTAATTTACTGAATTTAACTGTGTTTAGCACTGGGCCAGCTCAAAGTGGGCAAAAAGTAGATGGTGTTTTATGTGGTCACTGCTGAGATTTCTCTTGCTTACATGTTTGATCTGGTTGTTGTGTCCCTTGAAATGACAACATGGGTCAAGTTAAAGGTTAGTTTGAAAAGCTACAATATAAAACTAACAATTACTGCATTTAATGTAACACAGCTCTTACAAACAATCAAAGGTAACAAATTAGTAACAATTATTTACCACTTCGTTAACATAACTATCAAACCTTTATAGACTTTATTTTAATCAAATCTTAATATTGTTCTGAATAAACAGACTGGTGTATATATGAAGTTGCATAATTAGTTCTTAAGGATAAAATAAAATTTCTATCCTTATCAAAATATTTTGTTTTATTATTATAAACCAATAGACAGAATAATAGTTTAGCTATGTGTGTTTGATGTGTAAAATATGTTGTTTCTTTCTTTGTTTATATTTATTCAGACAGAAAATCTTTAGATTTCAAGTTTCTTCTACAAAAATAGCTAATTTGTTATTTATGTCTTATTTGTGCTGGTCAGTATAAATAAGACAAAAATACACATTTTGTAAACACAAAGTTCTTGCATGTAATCAGAAGACCAGACAATAATACAGTAATGGGGAAAACTAAGCACATCCTCAATGGTTCTGTTGGATTTAAGAAAAAATCGGCAAGTTGCTGCTAATCAAATGCATATGAATTTCTGATTATCAGCCCGTGTGACTACCTCGAAAATAGCACGTTTTGTCAGTTGCTGGTCTGGAGCATGCAGTCGTGCTCCAGGTACCAAGATAGAAAGACATCAACAGTAACGTTAGAGAAGCAATTGTTTCTGTACAATTATCTGGAAAGGCAATGTACAAAAAAAATATAGCCTATTGTCCTACATTGACAAAGATTTAACCGATTTAACTGATTAAACCGTCTAATAATTAATGTGACTGAAATTATTTTCCTTTCCCATTGAACGGTCAATTATTATACAGTTAAAAAAGCCCAGGAGTTAATCAATTTCTATCTCCATTAGAAATAAAGACATGCCACCCAAGCTCTAAGAGTAAACAAACCCAGCTTACTGCTTAAATCAAAGTATTAAGTAATGGGGGGCTGAGGCTCAGTTGGTATAGGAGTTCGTCCTGTAACTGGTGGGTTACCGGTTTGAACCCCCGCTCTGTCTGTCTCTGTTGAGTCCTTGGGCAAGACCCTTCACCTGACGTGTCTACTGATGGTGTTCAGAGGTCTGGGTGGAACCGATTGTATGCCAGCCTCACTTCTATCAGTCTCCCCCAGGGCAGCTGTGGCTACCTGGAAGCTCACCACTGTCAGTGTGTGTGCATGAATGGGTGAATGACAGTTTGTAATGTAAAGTGCCTCCGGGTTTCTGTGGACTTGATAAAACGCTATACAAGTTCAGGCCATTTACCATATTATTAATCAAACTAATCCATAACTCACTCATTCACTCATGAAGTAGGTGTTTCAGTATTATACTGAAAAGGATGTGAGTTTGTATTATGTACATATATAAATATATGTAGAAAAGTAGCAATTCATTTAAAGCATAAGTGAAGAAAGTTAAAAGTAGAAAACTTTAAACAAAAGGTAGACTCATAAGCAAAAGATACACCCATAGTGACATGTTTATCCAATCATGTGTTTCGCTTTACTAATGACCCTTTTCCATTAGTACCTACTCAGCGCAGCTTGACTTGGCTTTACTCTGTTTTTAGGGTTTTCCATTAGTAACGGTTACTTGGTACAAGACTCTTTTTTAGTACCTCCTTGGCCGGGATTCCAAGCCAGCTGAGTTGGGCTGAAAATGCAATGTCATAGACTGTCGGTCACTGATTGGGGGAGGGAGGGGTGTCAATAGTCGCATCTCTAGTTGCGTCACTAGAGCAACTCAGTTGGTAGCTCCTCACAAGTAGCATTCCAAAAAGATGCCCAATACTGAGAGCCCCATCTTGTCGCTCCAGAGCTGGATGCAGTTTGTTGCATAGGAGGCTACATATCTGTTCTGACATCCTGAAGTTCTACAACTACTGCATGTTCGTGAGACAGAAACAATAACATCCCACTATGGGAGGCTCGGTTAAATACCCAGACTGATGGATTCATTTGCAACAGGACAGCCATCTGAAAAACACAGACCATACATATTATAACAAAAAATATCTTCAACCATTAAATTGTTGTATGCTGGGCATATTGTGCATATGACCACTATAGCAAGCTAGCATTAGGTACCATTAGCTTACCCTCACACATCCTCTAGCTCTAATCCTTCGATTTGATAGGGCTCTATGGCTTCCTGTAATCTCCTATACTTATCCAGAGTTTTCATCTTGCCACCCGCAGCTTTTTCTGACTCTCTTCTTTTACTTTAAGTCTGACAAAAAGCCAAAGACTAAGCAGCAGGTTTAACATTGCTTCCAAATCCTTTTTTGCTGCGTTGTATTTGTGTCGCATATAAATAACATCATGTTACTTTTCTGACTTCTTGCTATGATAGCCCCACCCACAATCAGGTGGTATGCAATTGTAATGGAAAACAGTCTGAACCGAGCTGAGTTGAGTTGAGCCAAATGGAAAAGGACCTTTAGATTATGCCTTTCCTTAACTTGGACATATCTTCCATTGTTGCAGATGTACATACTTGTGGCTATAAGGATGTTATGAATGTTTTGTCAAATTCTCCTCTGCGTTGGAATGGAAAACACACTCTCTTTCTCTAGGATGACAGGATTATCGCAGGTGTGACTGATGAAAACAAAACAGCCTTCTCTCCAAACAGTCTTGACGAAACGCTGATCAGACAGTCCCATCAACGTACTTTCTTGTCATAGTCGGAGCCCCCTGACAGCACAGTCTGACATGTCAGACTTGTCAGCTAGGAAAACCTTTGTCTTTCGGACAAGTCAAAGGGTGGTAGTCTGGAGAATACAGACCTTGTCATTACTGACATTGAGCAAAAAAATAATCAGAGTGGCTAAAATATTTGGTCTAAATGTGCATGCTGATACAGGCACATTTAGACAGGTACAGTGTCTCTCAGCCTCAGTCTCTAAAGTATGTCTCTGCTGCTGCAGACTATGTGCAGATACTAGGGAAAGCTTGGACTACATAGCAGGAAAAATATAATCATCCTAAAGTGTCATGAATGGCTCTTGGAGTGGACCCAAATGTAGACAGGCAGGAGCAGATTGGTGAAAATAAAATGGTTTAATAAATAAACAAAAACTTACAGACAGGCAGGAGGTGGATGAAAACATAGAGCTGAGACAAAAAGCGATGGACAGGAAACTGGCTTGGCTTGGCAAAAATAGTTATGGACAGCAGAGCAGATTGGATGAATAAACCAGCCAGGAAAAAACAGAAATGAGGAGTATATATGGGGCATGACACTGGTGATGCAAGAACACTGATTGACAAAGTGCAAGTAGACCGAATGAAGCTGATTGCAAGCTGACTTTGGCAAGAACAGAGTCAAACGTAAGGAACATCTTACAGATAAAGCAGAACATAAACTGAAATGTACCATAAACAGAATACAAGAATCATAAGAAACTAAACCTAAGCAACGAACTAAAGCACCACTTGGATAACACTGATCAAAAGCAAGATACAAAAGACAACTTGAAACACAACATAATAACCAGAATCAGAGAAAAACCCAAAACAATACTCAAACACCATTAAATCATGACATAAAGAACTTTACACTAACATTTATTCACATTTTTTTATCATTTATCAACAATGTTTACCATTTATCAACAATTTCATGAGCATTACATTGGGACAATCTCAAGAGCCTGTGGAACAAATGGTTCTTTAGTTCAACGTAATGTCACCTGAAGGCCTTTTTGCACAACCTGGTCAGAGTAGTAAACCTCTTCCACTTTGTTATAATAGCACTTATAACTGACAGTGATATATTTAGTAGCAAGAAAATTTCATGACTGGACTTACTGCACGGGTGGCTTCCTATCACTCTAAATATCCTGGACTTCACTGAACCCATTTTTTTACAAATGTTTGTAGAGGCAGTTGCCATATCTAGATGATTGATGGTATACACCTGTAGCCATGGAAGAGATTAGCAGATGTTTGGTCTGCTTTAAACAGACCAGAGTTCGTTTTGCCCCCATGGTCCGGGGTTCCAAACAACCAGACCAAGGCCCATTTTGAGGTGGTCTCAGTCCATTTCCAAATGGAGTCTGGTGCAGTTTACTTCTGGTGTGAGAACTGGGCTCGATACGACCCAACTACAGGAAATGCATTTTTGCATTCAACGAGCAGGGCATCATGGGACAAATTGGCCCTCCAGTGTTGCCAATGCTACTACTATAGAAATGCTACAAACAAAGGTGAGCCGTGGACAGGCCTGGAGCAACAAGGAGACACTTTCGATATTTGGGCGGATGCACATATAACACAACTACTAGAAAAGATACACTGATGTGTTCAACATGTTTAGTGAGAAAATGAAGGAGAGGGGGTTTGAGCAGTCTTCTAAACAATGCTGTGTTAAAGTAAAAAAAACTCACCAAAGTCATCTAAAGGCACGAGATACGTTAAACAAGAGTTTTCCTTCTTTTCTGGATCTGTGCTCTTTCCTACCCTAGTCAGTTCTGTCCAATGGGAGCAACAACCCTCACACACATGGCCTTGTTTACAAGTTATAGTTCACTTGCAAAAATACAATGTGAAAGCAAACCCACACCAAACTAAAACAATAAAGTCTGCTTTTACTCCGGACCAAACATGTGGACCAAAGAACTTTCCTGGCGTGAACAGACCCCTAAATTCAATGGGTGTGAGCTAGTTAACAACATATACCAAGTTAAAAGTTACTGATTTAAAACCGAAAAATGTTTTCCATCATAATATTCTTACAGTTTGGAATTGCTTTTAATAAGATAATGTAAAAAGTTACAGTTTTGCACAGGGCACAGCACATCAGCTGGCTTAAAGAAGCCTGCTGCACTTTTCTGAAATTTTTCTGTCACACAAAAAGCAAACAGTTATGGTTTGCAATCTTAAGGAGTGCCACCTTTAACTGTAACTTTAACTACGGACGAGCAGCATGCCTGATAAGTACCTGACTGCAGCCTGTACCTGAGCAGATAGCCTGACTGATAAAGCACCTAATATTATTGTTATACATGTGTTACTTTATAAAGAGTGGAATGGCAAAAAAGTTTATTTTCTGCACAATAGGCTCGTAAAATATACTACAAAATTAGGCAGGTGTTTTTTTTTTTTTAAATGTTGTGCTTAGGCCAAGAATTCAAACATCAAGTAAACGATAACAGTGTGGTGACCTTAGCAGGAGTTGGAATGATCGTTTCTTTTCTTATTTTAATTGTATTTGTTTAAAACTTGTGTGTAAATACCATGGAATTGTGGTATTTATATTCAAGTTATCATACCATCAGAATCTCATACCAGCCCATGTCTAGCTGCCATTCACTTATCCTATAATGCAGATTGTTGCTTGGGGAGACTGCTGTACGGTTCCAAGTCAAATCTTCTAAAAGGAAAAAAACAACCACTCCCACAATCCCCGGTTGCTGACACAGGAAAACCAAGTACAAAGAAGCCATAAACATGATAAAAATAAGCTGTTTGAAAAACAAAAAGGGACAAAATTACATTAAAAAAAAAACCTTTAGTAAGTTTGATGTTGTTCTTAATTTTTTTTTTGGTGTAATTCCTCTGACACTGATTTATCATCACTTTTTATTTGATTTTTCATGGTCTTGTTTGTTTATTTGCATTTATTTGTAATTTTAATTTTTTATCAGCTGAAGCGTGTTTAATTTCATTGTGAAAATTTTGCAGTGACAATACATAATTCATTCATTCAATTGGGTAAAACTGAATGCCGCTTTAAACTGTAAGAGAGGGCATCTTGTATGAGGCAGTCATTGTAATCTGTTCATTCAGCCTACCACTAGAGGGCAGAATTAACCTTTTTTTGGAGATGAGAAAAATTTAAAGTCCGGCTTGGCGAGCTTCTATCCAGCCATCTTCATCCAACAAACAGGATGCACTGTCACTCAAGATCTAATTTGAAAGCTACAGTCATTACAAAAAACTGCAGGGGTTTACTTATCAAGAGATGATTAAATGATCTGGTCTTTATCAGATTTTAAATTTATCTAAATCTAACCTCACTTGAAACTACATAGCAGATTCCACAAAGAAACTAAAGAAACTCAAGCAAAAAATGGAAGATTTTGAAAAACACATACACAACATATCCATATTTCACCTTTCGTTAAGAAAATAGTAGTAATTTAGAGACCATGCTTCACCTTTCTTTAAGGGCATTTAGCTATTTAGCATTTTGCTTCACCCCCTTTACAGCAGGGTGGGTTATGCTTTAAAATTAACAACAACAAAAAAAAGATTGCTACACCTTCCGCAAGATAATATTAGATTAAACTAGGAGTTCAATGTTGTAATAAATCCTGTTTATTACAAAACACAAAATAAACCAGTAAAGTTTCTCAATAGATATATGCATAAAAATCTTAGGTCAGATACTGAAATTAACTGTAAAGTTAAATCAGGTTTTAAATTGTGTTCTTTCACAAAACACAGCATCTGGATACAGATGTGCAGTGAAATTTGGATTGGACAGTAGGATTGACATCAAGTCCCAAAAAATTGCTTATGTGATAGAAATCAGAGAAAGTCAGAACATCAGAGCATTTGCTTATATAGCAGAATTTATCATTACTAGCAAGGGAAATACTATTGGACGTCTTAACTTCTTCTTAACTGACTCGAAAATTGTAAACTCCAGCAATGTCACAAGTTTATTATATAATAATAATATAATAGATAATATATTTTTCTCATATATAATATATATATTATATATATAGTATATATATATATTATATATATATATATATATTATATATATATTATATATATATATATTATATATAAGCAGTGACATCTGATGTCAGACCTCTGATGAGTTCTATCATTTCATTATTAAGCAGTGACAGCTGATGTTTAAGCCATCACACTGTGCATCAATGATGTGCTGTTGTGCTTTATTTATTCTCACATATGGACAGGGCGAGCTGTTTAAAGGTATGCCAGCACTCTAATTACTCTTTCATCTACTGTTCTAATACCAACCCGATATTGGGCTGGTATTCACAGGACAATACACAACAGACCGAAAGTTATTTAATTAAATAACTTAAGCATGTTACTGCACATCTTCTGCAAATTTACCCGAAGATCTGCCTGTGCAAGAGCTCCATCTCAGATTGAACTCTGATAGCATGTTGAATGGTAAGGTTCATGACAATATAATTACAAGACTGAATGAACATAAACATGTCTTGAAATATAGTGACTTCTCTCAAAAAAGGAAAACAGCAGCATGAGTTTACATAGTTCAGTCTGAATGAACCATGTGACATCTGGAAAAATATCCTGCGAACAGATAAGATTAAAGTAGAGATGCTTGAAAATAAAGCACAGATGCATTTTTGGCTATAACACAAAAGCAAGTACTTTATGTCAACTATTAAACAGGGTGGAGGACGGGTGATGATTTGGGCTTATTTTACCGCAACATGATCTCAGTACTTTGAAGTCATTGAGTCAAACATCAACGCCAATTAAAACTAAAGTATTACTAATTATAAGTGCCTTTTCATCCAAGCATCTGTCGGGACGTCCGTGTTTAACTTTTTGATACATCTGAGGTTTCCATACAGTGGGCTTGGATTAATATAAAATGACATGCAAATAAAAGACTGCTGAGCTGAAAATATTCAATTAAAATGTCACTTAACAGGAAAAAGGGGAAACTGAAGAGGAGAAAACAATACCATCGTTGTTTTTAGCAGAGCAGGTAAAACGCTAACATCATAGGCATAATAGCCTTCGTTTCATAGCCATGCTAACATCCTTATGTTAGTTAGCAAGGTCCTTTTCCAACACATTGCAGCTTGTTTTAAGCTAAGCATTTTTACTTGGAATCTGTGATATTGAATAGAAAAAAGTGTTAACTTCCTTAGAAGGCCAAGCTTCAACCTAATTTAGACACAAATAGAAACCTTGCAGAGGTCTTGAGATTTCTGTTAGTCTTGAGAATTAATGGTTGCTAAAATAGCTCACCCTGGATAACCTAACTGATCAAAGCAGCTTTATTTCCACACACCTTGAAATCTTCCACTGTTGTGTGTCCTTTATTAGCCATGTCTATGGGTATTCCAGGTCACACTTGAATGAAATGATGTCAACTCCTCTTCCTTTATGCAATCTGGGTATAAAGTTATGTGGGAAGAAGGAGACAACAGGTTTTTGTCTGCAAATGACAGCTCTGACAGCAAGTGCTTGCTATATGTTTCAAGTATATATGTATGCCTAGAAGTTTCTGAAAGGAATGATGCATTCAGCTTTTCCATAGCAGTTGGTTTGGTCTGTGATGACAGGGCATCATTATAAAGCGGTACAAAGTAAGAAAGCTAAGGGTTTACTTCAAAACAACCTAGAATTACAATAGCCTATAAAAAATCATGTTCGGTGTTGCTCTAAAACAATGGAGAATTGTTTTCATGACAAATTTTCACGCACAATGCGACAGGAAAAGACAGCTTGGTTGAACAGCAAAACTTGATAATTTCAAAGTAGGAAAGCCAAATGAGCTCAAGATGCCGAAAGACAAAGACAGAGAACCGGTTTTTATACATTTACAATAACGTATTAGCCAGTTCTGAACAAAGCTGGTATTCAAATTTTAAATACATTAAATAATATTTAAAATTAACCTAATCTGTTTTGCAGAAGGATACAAAAATCTAACTTTTAATTTTGCAGAATTGTTCAATAGTTGAAAAATTCCCACATGTGGAAATAGTTGTTTTCACAGATTCACCCTACTGTTAACATTTTGTACAGCCTTTTGCCAGTTTAGCAGCACTTAGTCTTCTCCTGTAACACTTCCTGGTTGGAGTAGAGATGGCATTGTTGATTACACATTTTTACACACAACTTCTGTTTTTTAGTACATGATGATAAATATGTATACGCATGTATATATGTATATATATGTATATACAGGGGTTGGGCAATGAAACTGAAACACCTGGTTTTAGACCACAATAATTTATTAGTATGGTGTAGGGCCTCCTTTTGCGGCCAGTACAGCATCAAATTTCGTCTTGGGAATGACAATAAACCCCCTGCACAGTGGTCAGGGGGATTTTACCATTTCTTTTTTGGCAGGTAGGGGGCCGGGTAGCTACGTGATACTGGGGAGGAAAATGTTTCCTAAACTCGCTCCCCCCAAAAACCCCAAAGTGGCTCAATAATATTTAGATCTGGTGACTGTGCAGGGAAAATTTTTAAAACTTCACTTTCATGTTCATCAAACCAATCTTTCACCAGTCTTGCTGGTGAAAAACATTGGTGCTTGTCATCCTGATACAGGGGAAAACCCCGCCTTCAGGATACAATTTTGAACCATTGGATACACATGGTCCTCAAGTAGGGTTCAGTTAGTCCTTGGCAGTGACGCGCCCATCTAGAACAAGTATTGGGCCAAGGGAATGCCATGTTATGGCAGCCCAAACCATCACTGATCCCCCCCCATGCTTCACTCTGGCATGCAACAGCCTGGGTGGTACCTTCTTTGGGGCTTTTCCCACCCCTAAACTCTCCCGGATGTGGGGAAAACAGTAAAGGGGGGACTCATCAGAGAAAAATACATGTTTTACATTGTCCACAGCCCCCAAGATTTTCGGGCTCCTTGCACCATTGAAACCGATGTTTTTTGGCATTGGCGGGCCAAAAGGGTTTTGGCTATAGCAGGCCCCGGGCCCTGTATATTTGACCCTGTGAAGCTCCCGACGGACAGTTCTGGTGGGAAACAGGAGAGTTGAGGTGCACATTTTTTTTGCCTGTGATTTTGGGAGCCTGGTTTTATGTTTTGGATACAATCCGGGTTAGCACCCAAACATCCCTTTCAGACAGCTTCCCCTTTGCGTCCCACAGTTAATCCTGTTGGATGTGGTTCGTCCTTCTGGGGGATTGGTGACATTACCCTGGATACTGTGGCCTTTTAACTCACAAAGACTTGCTGTCTTGGTCACAGATGTGCCAGCAAGACGTGCACCAACAATTTTTCCTCTTTTGAACTCTGGTATGTCACCCATAATGTTGTGTGCATTTCAATATTTTGAGCAAAACTGTGCTCTTACCCTGCTAATTGAACCTTCACACTCTGCTCGTACTATATATATATATATATATATATATATATAATATTTTCCCTGCATATAGTCAGAGCTAAACAAACTTTAAAAATAAATTATCAAAAAGACTACTTCAGTACACCAGTTACCACTAAACACACAATAGCTACTTGGAGCATTAGTTTCAAAGGGCTCAGTATTAGTCTTATCTGACCAAAGCACACAGTTCAAGTTAATGTCCCACAGATGACTACACATATTTGTGATCGTGATGGCAGGACAGAAAAGGAGCTGTACGCAGAAAATCACAGACACATCAGAGGTTTTCAATTGCAACAAAAAAAAGCATATAATATAGTTAAGTTATATGAAAGATATAAAGTTTTATAAAAGTTTGTGTCCCATTAGTCAGCACTGTTGAACAGCAGGTTATCCTGTTTGTGAATGTTGCACAAAGGCTGAGCTTCCACATGTTGAAAAATTACACACAGTTTGCTAAGAACAGCTCTCCCTGGATGAACAGAGGCTCCAATATATGTGTTAAAGGTCGCATAGATCTTAAGGGGAGATCAAAGGAGAGTTCCATTCATATTTTACTAAAGGTTTCAGATAAAAGTACATCAGAAGGTGAAAGGTAAACTAACTATTCTAACTCAAACATAATTAATCATAGTTTCTATGGCTTTAATCATAGTTTCAAATGCAACAAGCAATAATGATAAGGAAATTATCAAAAAGGGGGTTCAGGTTCATCCAACATTTCTTCAGTAGATGCAGACATGCTCTATCCAACTCATATAAACCAGAAAATGAAAAAATAACTGCATCATGGGAAAGGGGTCACAAAGCTTGTTTTTGAAGCATCAACCTTCCCTGCAGATCTTTGCTACGGTACCTGAATATTTGAAAGCTTTAACTTTAGGTATTTTTCTTAGCTTTCAAGAGAAATACATATAAACAGTGATTGATGTGTATCGTAACAGAAATATTTGTGGTGACTTGCAGGTTAAAAATTCCATCTCTTAATGGTAATGCATATTTTACATCCCTATAATTTATGAGCTATTTCAAAAACCAGATCAGATGTTTTGGAAGCAGAAAAAGGAATGAAAGATATTAAATACTTTCATGATTCTGATTTCTAAACATTTTTCTTTCAAAACATAATAGCATTAAATAAACAACTTAAATTCTAGATAGTTAAAAACATACTCAGCTGAACAACGTTAAGATCTGGGAATTGTTCAAATTATTTTACTAATTTATGTTGTCCTCCTGTCCTATGTTAAAAAGAAACAAAATACAAGCTTGTTGGTAATTAAGGCATTAACATGTAACAGAACCGGTAATAAACTTCTTAACTTTTAACAGCTTTTCAACTCTTAGTCACCTTAAAATGAAAAGGGATAAGTATTTATATTCTGTCATTTCAGATGTAGAATGGTTGAAAATTATCCGAAGGATTCATTAAGCTTCCCTTTGTCAACACCAGTTTTTTGCTCAGTTTAAAACAGTACATGAATCACACTGGTCAAAGTAACAACAGTCCAGGTTTATAACCGAATTCAACCACCAAATCCATTATTGTCCGTTATTATACCCGCTTATTCTTGTAGTTATGTCTGTTTCTATCACTTATTGTGTGAAAGGGAGTG
Organism: Crenichthys baileyi; assembly: GCA_036173005.1. Taxonomy (NCBI): domain Eukaryota; kingdom Metazoa; phylum Chordata; class Actinopteri; order Cyprinodontiformes; family Goodeidae; genus Crenichthys; species Crenichthys baileyi. Next base: position 398,757 of record JAHHUM010000641.1, read on the forward strand.
ATACACCCTGGACAGGTCACCCGTCCATCACATAATTTAAATTTGACCCTAATGCAAAAACTGTAAACAAGCTCCTGCAACCCTTCTTCATAGGTTCTGTATATGTCATGAGCTGCACCACTCTTAAAGAAGAATTTGAACCATGACGATTTGCTACCCAGTTTGGCATTGTTTCACTGGAGAGGCTTTTGAATGGATAAACCCAACTCAAAAATGGCAGCCATTTGTACTTTGATAGGTAGAAGACTGGGATTGTTCCAGTGGAAAGACACTTTTACCTCTTCATTTTCACAGTTCGTCACAGAAGTTATGCAGCATCTTAAACTGTTCTGAACTGTTAGTTCTTATGCTCCACTAATCTGGAATAAACTTTCAGAAAACTGTAAAAGCGTTGAAACCCTAAGTTGTTTTAAATCAGATTAAAAACTTATTTGTTCAGGGTGGCTTTTGACTGTGTTATTTAAACATTATTAGTTAGGTTTTCAGTCCAACTTTCCTTTCATTTTCTTATCAATCATCTTATCATTTTAATTATTAATTTTTATTCTCTTTAATTATTTAAATTTGTTAATTATTTAATTACCTTTATGCCACTGTAATGCACTTTTCCTATTATATCTCTTTTTCTTTTTTTCATGTACAGCACTTTGAGTTGTCCTGCTACTGAAATGTGCTATATAAATAAACTTGCCTTGCCTTGCCTTACAGTATACAGTGGGGAGAACAAAAATTTGATTCGCTGGTGATTTTGCAGGTTTTCCGACTTGCAAAGCATGTAGAAGTCTTTAATTTATATCATAGGTACTCTACAACTGTGAGTGATGGAATCTAAAACAAAAATCCAGAAAATAACATTGTGTGATTTTTAAGTAATTATTTGCATTTTTGTAGGGGCTGCACAGTGGTGCAGTTGGTAGCACTGTTGCCTTGCAGCAAGAAGGTCCTGGGTTTGACTCCCGGCTAGGGGTCTTTCTGCAAGGAATTTACATGTTCTCACCGTGCATGCTGGGTACTCTGGCTTCCTCCCACAGTCCAAAAACATGACTGTTAGGTTAATTGGTCTCTCTACATTGCCCTTAGGTGTGAATGAGTGTGTGCATAGTTGTTTGTCCTGTATGTCTCTGTGTTGCCCTGCGATGGATTGGCGACCTTTCCAGGGTGTACCCTGCCTCTCGCCCGTAGACTGCTGGAAATAGGCCACAGCTCCCCCGTGACCCACTATGGAATAAGCGATATAGAAGATGAATGAATATTTGCATTTTATTGCATGACATAAGTATTTGATCACCTACCAACCTGTAAGAACCCCGGCTCTCACAGGCCTGATAGTTCTTCTTTAAGAAGCCCTCCTTTTCTCCACTCATTACCTGTATTAACTGCACCTGTTTGAACTTGTTATCTGTATAAAAGACACCTGTCGACACAATTAATCAAACAAACTCCAACAGCACCAGAGAGCTGTGTAAGAACATCAGGGATAAAATAGTAGACCTGCAAGATCTGACCTCGTGGCGCATCAGTGGTCATGAGGAAGGTGAGGGATCTGAAGAGAGCTGGGACCACAGTCTCAAAGAAGACCATTAGTAACACACTACGTTGCCATGGATTAAATCCTGCAGCGCTCGCAAGGTCCCCCTGTTCAAGTCATGCATGTCTAGGCCCGTCTGAAGTTTGCCAATGAACATCTGGATGATCCAGAGGAGGAATGGGAGAAGGTCATGTAGTCTGATGAGACAAAAATATAGCTTTTTGTTCAAAACTCCACTTGCTGTGGTTGGAGGAAGAAGAAGAATGAGTACAACCCCAAGAACACCATCCTTACCGTGAAGTCTGGAGGTGGAAACAACCTTTGGGGATGCTTTTCTGCAAAGGGGACAGGACGACTGCACTGTATTAAGGGGAGGATGGATGGGCCATGTATCGGGAGATCTTAGCCAACAACCTTCTTCCCTCAGTAAGGGCATTGAAGATGGGTTGTGGCTGGGTCTTCCAGCATGACAACGACCCGAAGCATACAGCCAGGGCAAATAAGGAGTGGCTCCGTAAGAAGCATGTCAAGGTCCTGAGGTGGGCTAGCCAGTCTCCAGACCTGGACCCAATTAAAAATCTTTGCAGGTAGCTGAAAGTCCATATTGCCCAGCGACAGCCCCGAAACCTGAAGGAGCTGGAGAAAATCTGTATGGAGGAGTGGTAAAAAATCCCTGCTGCAGTGTGTGCAAACCTCATCAATAACTACAGGAAATGTCTGATTTCTGTTATTGCAAACAAAGGTTTCTGTACCAAATATTAAGTTTTGTTACCTGCTCCTTCCGTACAAGGTCCCGAGGGAGCTGCTGCCTATCTCCAGGCCAAGAGGCGGAGTACACCCTGGATAGGTCATCAGTCCATTGCAGGGCAACCCAGAGACACACAGGACAAATAACCATGTACACACCCAAGGGCAATTGAGAGAGACCAATTTACCTAACAGTCATGTTTTTGAACTGTGGGAGGAAAGCAGAGTACCCAGAAATTACCCATGCACGGGAGAACATGTAAACTCCATGCAGAAAGAACCTCCAGCCAGGACTCAACCAGTGACCTTCTTGCTGCAAGGCAACAGTGCTACCAACTGTGCCACTGTGCAGCCCTACAGATTCTACAAACAAATATTCAAATCTATAATGCACTCCTCTAATGTTGGATGTTTAATCACTGCACTTTAAGCTAAGTGGATCATGCATTGTTCAAGATACTCATTTTTCAGTTTAGAGTCAGAATGAGGTGGAAAGTGAGCAGTGAGAACAACTTGAAAACTAGAACACAATTGACCAGATGTAACCTTTTAATCCTTTCCCCTCATTCCCCCTCAGGATTTTTCTAAAAAAAAAGTCTGCCATTCCCAAGCTCTCTGCTGAGATGCTGATAAACTGTGGTACATGTGACCCTCCACATGTTTAAAACAATAATGCTCTGTGATATCTTCTTTTTTAATATCCACAGTCAATTACATTACACCTGACAGGCTAATCTAACAGAATGCATTACGGACTGAGTGGCTCTTGGCAAAGAATACCTCTCTCTCTGATTACAAGGAGGGGTTTCAGGCCGCTGGTATGAAACAAAGAACAAAAGGCCAAAAGATTCCAAATAAAATTGGGGTGATACAGGGGGAAAAATTTACTCTTCTCATGAAAATCAATATCAGTGTATGTTTGCTAACCCTCTTAAAATTGTTTCTACATTGCAAGTGAGTGATATCTTAAAATGTCTTCGCCACAAACTACTTTAAGTGGAGCAATTGATCACTTGTCAGCTGTATGTCAGAGCCAAGAATGATCCCTTTAGAGACGACTTTTCTAAGGTTTAGGACAAGGAATCACTCCACCATTCAATAAAACCCCTCTTATCTCCAAGAGAGCTCATTTGATCTCTCCATCCTAAGTAACTTCTTTAACTTTTCCACTTATACAAGACCTAGCCTTGGTTGTTTGTGTCTCTTCATTTTGAAAATGTGGGAGTATAATATTAGTGCTTCCAATTTAAACTCTTCCCTCTAGTTCAAAACAAAATCAATATGAGATTCATTATGAAAAAATGTTCAAAGGAGCTTGCTCCCATGGGTCTGGATGCTTACTGTGAGCATTGCAGTGTATTTTGGCTTGAGGATGTCTTCTTCTCTGATACAACCATAGATTTCCATTGGACTAAAGTTTTACACAGGATTACTTTAGGATAAAATGTTCTTTTGGTTGGTGAACTGTTCAGATTACCAATCCTGTAAAATGTGTATGATACAAATGTACAATCCAGTAAAAAACCCTTTACCCGCTGGCAGATTTCTTTTTTTTTTTTGCTTTTGGTTACACTAACATGTTTCAGATCATCAAACAAATTTTAATACCAGGCAAAGAAAACCCGAGTAAATAAATAGGAAAAATAAAAATACCTGTTTAACTTCAACATCTTTCCTTTGACTAGAAGCATAATAGGTTACAATCGCCTTGTAAAAATCCAGACCTGAAGTCCATTCAAAATCTGTGACAAATTTGAAAAACCCTGTCAGAGATGCTATCCATCCAATCTGAATGAGCTGGAGCTATATTTCAAAGAAGAATGGCCAAATATTTTGTTGTGCAGATGCAGTAGAGACATTCCCCCAAAGACTTCCAGCCGTGATTCTCGCTAAATGTTATTCTACAAACTAATCTGTAACTGAAACAAAATAAACTGAAATGTTGAAAAACTCACAGAAATATTAAATGAACTTAGGAGGGATGAATACAAATGCACACCTTTTATGTTTCTTAAGATCATGTGTCATGTGCCCATGTTGGTGTCGAATTTAAAAACATAACTTTCAATCACGATTTAAGTTTGACACTTGTTTAATCCAACATTTTCTATGTGTAAAATAGCTTCAAGCTTATGTTTTACAACAAGTGATAGTTTATTTTAGATTATTCAGTTTAAGTTTGTTAGCATCCAATTCAATCCTGGTTTTCCTTCTAAAGAGAGATTTTCCTGAGACTATTAATGAAGCAGTCCAATTTCCAGCTATTTGCTTTTTTGCCCTGGATTCACAAAGCAGTTTGCGCTAAATACATATAGGAGTAACTTTGCCAATGAAGTTCAACAGATGGCTGTAATTTGCAAAAATGTTTCAGGGAGGTTGCAGTTGTTCTTCTTTCAACAACAAACACAGCAAATGCAAAAGTGATACAGATGTTTTACTTTTTATTATTATACTGATTTACCATCCTGGGTCCTTTAACATTCATTCATTCATTCATTTTCTATACTGCTTATTCCATAGTGGGTCAGGGGGGAGCTGGTGCCTATCTCCAGCAGTCTACGGGCAAGAGGTAGGGTACACCCTGGACAGGTCACCAATTCATCGCTGGGCAACACAGAGGCATACAGGGCAAACAACCATGCACACACTCATTCACAATTTAGAGAGACCAAATTACCTAACAGTCATGTTTTTTGGACTGTGGGAGGGAGCCGGAGTACCCAGTGAGAACCCACGCATGTACGGTGAGAACATGCAGAAAGATCCCCGGCCGGGAGCCAAACCAAGGACCTTCGGTGTATTTCTGCAAATGGCAGTAGAACCAATGGGAGGAGCCAGAGGAGCTTGATTTTTTCAAAGATAATCTTATGATTTGGAGTTGTTTGGCTTTTGGTTGCGGGTTTTTTCCTCTTATGTTTCGTACAGTTGAGGTTTTGAATCATGCTTCTGTTTATTATTTTCCTAGTCATGCTTTAGTTTTTGTCTTCTAGTTCATGTTTTGTAAAGTTAGGTTTTTGGATCATGTTTCTGGTGATGCTTTAATTTCATGGTTTACTAGTTTCGTTTCTATTAGTTTGTATCCGAGAATCTCTGTTTTGCTCCAGCCATGTTTGTTCTCTCCTGTCTGTTTTCAATCAACTTCATTCGGTTCACCTGCACTAGGCATTCAGTCTCCTGGTTTCACCTGGTTCTTGCTCCATATATACACATCTGTTCTGTTCATTCCTCGCCGAAACATTAAGGATCATGCCATGCCTGTCTTGCCTGCCTGTTCATTGTTTTGTTCCTGCCTCCTCTTATGAGTGAGTTTTTGTTTTTCTAAAGATTAAACCTTTACTTACCATCATGCTGCCTGTCCGTCTGCATTCCGGGGTCCTCCGCTACACAAACCATAACAAATCTGTCTCATTTTCTAATGTCAGGACATAGTGACAGTTTTAACAAAGATGTAAAAACTACATTTTTACAAACATTACCTACTGCAACTTCAACATTTTGCCTGGTTGCGTATTTTCAGGTCAAATGTAAGTTTTATTCCTTTTTCTATTCAGATCATTTGCATTTGTCTTTTAAACAAATATTGCAGTCTGTATCCCTTCTGCATAATTGTAGTTTTTTTTTTGTAATATTAATTTTGCTGTCATTCCCTGTTGTTGAAATCCTTTTAAAATTTGCGTTTAATGTTAGGAATTCATTTTTATTTTTTATTGCTTTGCCAGGTGAAGATTTTTTTTTCATTATTGTTTAATCTAACTAAAATTATTTGTAATCCAACAAAAAAAAAAGAGATATTTTAACCAACATTTAGATGGTTAAAAAAAATCAGAATCTGGGTTCTTAAAACAGCCCAAAAAAGGACTGCTTAGTGAATTATTTCTCTAAATTGCCCCTATGAGTGAGTGTCTACATGCATGGTTGTCTGTTCTGTGTGTCTTTGTATTGTGCTGAGACTGACTGGCAGTCTGTCCAGGTTGTACCCAACCTCTTACCCAATAACTGCTGAAGATAGGGAAGCACTTCGCCCTCAACCCTCCAAGTATAAGCAGGTATAGGCAGTGGATGGATTGTCCTGAAGGTAAATTATTAAATAAAATAAACTGGGAAAAAATACATCTTGATGGATTACAATTTTAAAGAGCATTTTTGTGTTTCCAATAAATAGAACAAAAATTTTCATGAAGTTAAACATTATTAGATTGTAAAATACCTATTTGTAGCCTATAATGAATGTAGCAACTATCTGAATTCAGTCAGAATAAAAACTAACAACAAAAACAAAATAACATGTGCTTGATTACATTTTAATGTTCACTTAAGTAAAAAAAGTGTATGTGATTTCCAGCAAGCTGTACACTCATTCTCTCATGAGCCACCTCCTGGACCGGACCTGTCTGACCCATCTGCCCCTATACTCCTCCCCACCACGGTGCCTCATGTCCCCATGGGTGCAACAGCCCATAGGGCACAGTTGCAACATGTAAAGCATGTGTTGGAATGTTGTACTACCAAAAACGTATTATAAATTTTAAAAAGCAATAAAATTATTTCAAACAAGCTTTTGATTTTGTTTTTCAATAATTTAAATTGAAAATTATTTCTCAAAACATCAAGCAGACCTTGCTAGAAGAAAATATCCCTCCTCCCAACATTTTTTGTAAGCGACTTTTGGAGCAGATCTACTTTTTCATAAAGTTTTAGAATTGGAAGCATGTGCAAACTCAGGTTTGTAAACATTCAGCACCAAGCTAATAGCTTTGTGCATTTGCTCCGTGTTCCTGATACAATTCTCTTTGTGGCTAGATTCACGTTTTCCACAAAGAAACAAAGTATACTGCAGACTGAAAAAGATTTCTACCAGAATTAATTACTTATACAGCCATGTTTGGTGTCATCAAACATAAAATAAAAGAGAACATTGTCTTTCATTTTACAACATTTGTGGAAAATAGAGGATTGCAGCAGCACACAATTACTCCATTACTCTCTGGGCCTTTGCAGGTAATTCACACTATTACCACACCCTGTCATTTGTGTCATCCAAACCATAATGGCCAACCTGGCTTAAGAGCAAATCCGTAAATAAAAATGATTCTGCAGAAACGGATCAGACTACCGAGAGACAAGTTGTCTTTCTTTTAATTAAACTGCTATCGCCTGGGCCAGACGTGTCCTTCATTAAAAGTCCTGCATGGCTCAAGGAAATGCAGTCTTCCTTTTCTAACTGGGCATCAAGAGGAGTCGCAGTCAGAGGTTATGACTAAGAAACTGCTTTTGGAGGATGACATCTAAACCCTAATTAAGTTAATTTAAGGTCCTGCAGCCAGGCTGTCAAATCCTCACAACGTCAGGATGGCTGCAGACACACAGCTAATAGGCAGGACAGCTCTGTGAATGAAACTGTGTGAGCTGCAGAGCTGCTGTCACACTCTGTCTGTGCCTCAGCCCGTTTTCAGCTGACAGTGAAACTGAGTGGCATTTTCAGAAAGGAAGCTGCAGAGCTCATTTGAGGGAGGTGTATTTGGTTTGCATTTTCAAGCCGTCTCTATGATGTTCTGATTAAGAAATCTAGACAGTTGTGGACCAAAGGTCATTATCTCTGTGACCATATATTCTCATTAAGATAGTAAATTGACTTGTTGAAATTTAGTTGGACGACTGCCATGGTTGATGCGTAGGAGTCAGACATCAGCTTGCCTTCCTTTGATTTATATTCTAATGAGCTTCCAGAAGGAATTGAATTTCTCGCAGTTAATGTTACCTCCCTAGGGTATTTCTGTTATTATTTTAGCTCATGATTTGCAATCTAAGAAATATACATCAGTATTTCTCAGCCTGCGAACAGTCATTATGCGGATATTATAATAATGTCTCCACTCTTTTTTTCAAAACCCAAGTTCTGATAAAACAAAATGATTTAAAACAAAACAGTCAAGATCATCTGGCACATATGAACAGGTATTCCAGCTCAGGATGACTGGACTACATTCAACAATTCTTCTGCATTTCTTGGTTTTGCCAAACAGCCAGTTTGACCTCACCCCACTAGTTTACTATTTAATTAAGGCTGGTCTGGCTTAGATTGGGCTGGCCCATGGATAACATTATTCTGGTTGGTCTGAAACCCAGATGTTGCTCACTTACTGATGTGTTAGGGATTATTGTCTTGTTGAAACATACATTTAAAGGGTATTCGCTCCATAAGGCTCCATGATCTCTTCAAGTATTTTGCTCTTCTTAAGGTGGGTGATCCATTACCTCTGGTTTGTGATAAATGTGCCATAGAATGACAAACATCTCCATGGCATAATACCTAAGCCACTGTGCTTCAAAGTGTTTGAATTCGATACTTAGCAGAGGTGGGTAGAGTAGCCGAAAAGTTGACACAAATAAGAATAGCATTACTTTAATACTTCATACAGTATTTGTATTCAAGTAGAAGTACAAAGTAGTCATCCAAAAAATTACTCAAGTAAAACTAAAAAGGCATTTGGTAAAACAGCTCCTCAAGTACTAAGTAACTGTTTTATAATAATATTTGATTTAATTTGTTAAAAAAGATCTAATCAGATGGACGAAAATAGAAAATTATGAGGAAATTCTGATATTTAAAAAATAGTAAAAAATAATTATCATTACAGAATAACAAATAAAGGCAAAAGAAATATACATTTCCAAGTTGTTACACAACCTTTTGAAACCAATACTTACAGTTAATTTATATATGTTAGAACAGTGTGAAGTAATTATTGTAATGACATATACAGCTTCCTGTATATTCAGTTGACCTCCAAATGGAACAGCTGGCTAGAAAACATTACAAAAGCAAAGCTTGTGTACAAACAAGAAGTTTCACTTTAACATAAATTCTGTGTTTTTGTGTCTGGTGCAATTTTAAATTAAAAAAATCCTTGACAGTAGCTAGAAATTGTACTCGAGTATCATTACTTTTAAATAATATTACAGACCCCTTATGGTGATTACCATAAATGGAAACAGTGTTCCCTCACCCGGACACAAGTCACTGGGACCCCACTCTGGAGCCAGGCCTGGAGGTGGGGCACGCTGGCAGGTGCCTGGTGGGCAGGCTTTCACCAATGGAGCCCAGTCGGGCACAGCCTGAAAAGGAAACGTGGGTCCCCGTTCCGATAGACTTACCACCCGTGGGAGGGGCCAAAGGGGTCGGGTGCAATGTGGTATGGGTGGCGGCCAAGGCGGAGACCTTGGCGATCTGATCCTCGGCTGCAGAAGCTGGCTCTTGGGATGTGGAATGTCACCTCTCTGGTGGGGATGGAGCCTGAGTTGGTGTGCGAGGTAGAGAGGTTCCAGCTAAAAATAGTCGGGCTCACCTCGACACACGGCTCTGGAACCAGTCTTCTTCAACGCTCATGTTGGCAACGACAGTGAGACCTGGAGGGGTGTGGTTGGGAGGAATGGCCCTCCCGTTCTGAACCCGAGTGGTGTTTTGTTATTGGACTTCTGTGCTCGTCATTGATTGTCCATAACTAACACCATGTTCAAGCATTAGGGTGTCCATATGTGCTCTTGGCACCAGGACACCCTAGGACGCAGTTCGATGATCGACTTTGTTGTCGTGATCACTACCTGATGGTGAGCTGGCTCCGATAGTGGGGGAGGATGCCAGTCAGACCTGGCAGACCCAAACGAATCTTGAGGATCTGCTGGGAACGCCTGGCGGAGTCTCCTGTGAGGTGGAGCTTCAACTCCCACCTCCGGGAGAGCTTCAAACACGTTCCGGGTGAGGTGGGGGGCATTGAGTCCAAGTGGGCCATGTTCCGCACCTCCATTGCCAAGGTGGCTTACCAGAGCTGTGGGTGAGATTGTGTGTGCGCAAGGTTGTTGGTGCCTGTTGCGGCAGCAATCCTCGAACCTGCAGGTAGACACTGGCGGTGAGGGATCTGTTTACAGTGGGGAGGGTGTGCTGTTGACCTCAACTTGGGACGTGGTGGGTCGGTGGGCAGAGTACTTTGAAGACCTTCTCAATCCCACTGGCATGTCTTCCACTGAGGAAGCGGAGCCTGGAGTCCTTGGGGCGGGCTCTCCAATCTCTGGTGCTGAGGTTACCGAGGTGAATAAAAAGCTCCTCGGTGGTAAGGCCCAGGGGGTGGATGAGATTCGCCCGAAGTTCCTTAAGGCTCTGAAAGTTGTAGGGTTGTGTTGGCTACCGCGACTCTGCAGCATTGGGTGGACATCAGGGGTAGTTCTACTGGATTGGCAGACCAGGATGGTGGTCCCCCTATTCAAAAAGGGGGACCATAGAGTGTAGTCCAACTATAGGGGTGTCACACTCTTAAGCCTCCCTGGGAAGGTCTATTCGGGGGATCTGGAAAGGAGGGTCCATCGGATAGTGGAACCTCTGATTCAGGAAGAGCAGTGTGGTTGTCGTCTTGGCCGTGGAACACTGGACCAGCTCTACACCTTCAGCAGGGTCCTGAAGAGTGCATGGGAGTTCGTCCGACTCGTTTCCTGTGAATGTTGGACCCCGCCAAGGTTGCCCTTTGTCACCGATTCTGTTCATAACTTTTATGGACAGAATTTCTAGGCGAAGCCAAGGTGTCAAGGGATGTTACTCCATTTCACCTTTGGCCAGTTGATATTACCTTTGGCAAATTTTAACCTCTTCAACTCATGTTAGTTTTCCAACAATGAAACTCTGCGGGGGCTACTTGCTGATAGCTTGGCTTCACATAGATGTTTTCTAATATAATATTACATGTCTTCTAATAAATATTAGTATAGTACTTACAGGCAACTGTAGACCTTATTTGATAACCTTGGAGCTTATTATTGTTTCTTTGCCATGTTGACAGTTTTTTAATCTATTAGAATGGTAGTTTTCCAATTTCCTCTACATCTTTCTGGTTTTGGTTTCCATTTCAAGAGATTTGAGATCATTTTCTGCTCTTCTCAGTATGAAGGGCCCTAATATAAAGAAAGCAAAAGTTCTTCATAATAAATACATTGACTTCTTGCATTACACCACTACCCCTGGCAGTGAAACAGCTCCCACAACTAATGCTGCCACGTCCATGCTTGGTATAGCATTCCTAGATCTAAAAGCATCAGGTTGTCTCTATTGCAAAAGAGGCTCAATCTTTGTCAAATTGTGTTGTAAAACTATTGTTCAGAAGGCATTTAGCTTGTCCATGTGGGCAGGTGCAAGTTTAGAGTGAACTTGAAGGTGGTCGTTTGGGACGAGTGTTGATACTGATGGACATCTGATGGGAATCTGATGGACACATCTGGGTCCATCAGATTATTGATCCTTAACGCTCATCAGAAGTTGTTATGAAATGATAAAGCAGGCTAATTGAGCTTCTGGAAAGGCCTATTTAACCCTATTAAACATTTGAGGTCTATGATTGGGTCTGTGCCGGTAAAATTTAAAAGCTCTACCAATTTTGCCAAGAATAATGGTAAAACATCCAACCAGAATCATGCCAAAAAATGTTTTTTTGTAGCTGGTAAGGGACATTCATCAAACATTTTACTGGTTTGCATGTATTTAATATATTTAAGCCTTTTATGTATTTTTAACATATGTGAGTAAACCCAAAATAACTGGAAAGAGGTTAAACCATTCTATTCTATTCTTGATATATCCAGCCAGTGTCTGTGTTTGGAGTTTATGGTCTTGTCATTAGTTAACCCTTAGTTCTGTGTTTTTCACGTGTTAATTGGTTTCACTCCCTATGTCTTCCTGCAGTCTGTTACACACACTTGTCCTGAGTTTCCCCTAATTATCTGGTCTTGTTCTTGAGTGGTTCTCCCTGTACTCTCGTTTGTATTTAAGCTCTTTAGTTTCCATTGTTCCACTGTACCATACCCTGATATCTGGAATTGTGTACACTGGTCTAGTTGGTGCATGTCATACTCCTGGTTGCCTACCTTGTTGTGAAAAAAAAGATAATTAAAACTCTGCTTACCTTCATTCTGCTGGCTCCAGGAACCTTCTCTGCGCTTTGGTCCTATCACAAACCGCACATTATGACAATTCTCTTCTATCAATAAACTGGCCAGAGATTGAAATCTAACAATTTTCCATTGATGGATTCTGATTGCTGATTGGTGGGTCAAATTCTGGAAGGTTTTCATATTTAACTGATGCATCAAAGCTCAGATGTCACACCATGTTTTGTTTATAACTAAATAAACCAGATGCACATACTTTGAAAAACCTTTTTATTTCAATAATTTGTTATTTATGGTTTCTTACACAAATTAGGATCATGTTGTAATTCCTTCATTTTCTGTTTCATCCAAAATTACTACTTCTATCAAAGAACCTGCAGCGTATTTCTCTTTTAATGCGTCATAAACCTTGGAAAAATAAAAACCAGCCCTAAAGAAAAATCGGAAATTGTTATTGACCCTGAAAACCTTGGTAGAGCTTCTCTATTCAAATAACTGTTTGCAGTTACAAACCAAGGGTGGGGGGGAAAGACTAACACTGACCTGACTGAGAATAAACTGAAATACAAAGAGAACAGAAAACAAACTTTAACCTGAAGGAATTAACTAAAATGGCAAGACCTAACAATAATGAACAGAGACAAATTGACTGAATGAGACAAAATCATAACAATACAGAACTCAGACGTGATCAAAACACAAACCCAAATGAAATTAAAGCTGCAAGCAGAATTGTAAGCCCTCGCAGTATGGTGATCGCAGGGCGTGCTGCACGTCGGCATAAGCGGTTTGTGGAAGCAGTAGTCTAATTCAATGGAACTGTTGGCAAAGGTCATTCGTGTGCAGTGTGGGAGAAATCGGATGATGCATGTGCGATTTAAAGTCTGTTGTGAATGGCATTAAACCTGACCTTATTTTGTGCAATGAGGTGCTACTTTGATCTTGTGAGACTGTTAAAGGACATCGACCACTGAAACCTTTGAGTTCCTGTGGTCAGGGGGCTGAGCTTTGATGATGTCAGCATATGATCACTTAAATTGGTGAGGAACCCAACTTGACAGCAACTTTAATTCTGGCTTGTTTTAATTCTGGCTTTCCATGTTAAAGTGCAATATCATTTTATGCCGAATAGACAAAGATTGAGGCCTGGCAACGCCCCCTTTATGTTACTCGAAAACTCACGATTATTACAACTTTTAATTTCCCATGCCTTCAGTTGATACAGACTCAATTTGAAGGCAGTACTTCAAAATCCTTGGGAGGAGTTAGTGAAACTACGAGATTCTTAAATGGTCAAAAAACTGCAAAAATTATGAATTTGATCCAAAATAGCTGACTTCCTTTGGGGTTTGGACCATGACCATGACCTTTTTGTAGTGAAGATAGAGAGGTGTACCAAGTTTCATAAAGTTAAATCATGGCTGAGGACTCATTTTTTTCCTGTTTCTAGGGGGCACTGTTTTGTGGGGAAGCCGCGCCCACCAAATATGGGACTGGATTACTGTGAGGGGCCAGAAAAGGATCGACTACAGTGAATGCTGCATAATGTGATAAATATTTTGCTCATCATAAATACAGAAGTTATTTTAGCTGGAATTTTTTAAAGACTAAATGTGGACAGATGGAACTTTACAAAAACTGAAGGTCACAGTTCAGTCATTTTAAAGAACAGACAGATAAGTTTGAGCAAGAAGTATTTATAGAATGTTCCAGAATAAAGCAAACATTGACATGTCTCATTTATAATGGGGGAAGAAGGTTCAAGTATACCTCTTATTTTATTTCAGCCATGCAAATAAGTACATTTTGACGCTCCACAACTTTTCCCATCTAATGACATGTTATTTTAGTCCCTTGGCGCTTGTGTAGTGTAAGCAATGAGCCATGACAAACATTTGCATCCAGGTCGTCCATCCTTTGTGAGCTCAGTCCTCAGAGAGAGATGCACCCGAGTGGTTTGTACATGGGCGTAATTAAGATGTGAGACCATGATAAAAAATCCTTCCAAAAGTATACAAACTGAAGCAACATGAAATGCTGCTGTTTTATTTATGGATGCCTTTCATCGTCTAAAGATGTCCTCGGATGTTCTTTCGGGAGAAAAACACACCAGTCGCCATGCAAATGAGAAGACAACACAAATAAATATGGTAGTCTCCTGGATCAACACATATCGCACACAACCAGACGCTCAGATTATCCCAGCGTCTAAGTAAACACCCCTCCCCCCCTTTATTCATTGCTTTTCACTTTGGTTTGTTTCCTTGTTTGTTTGTGGAACGAATATTATTCTGTTCCAACAGTTATCACACCCATACTGTTAAACATCAGCCAGCCCACTGTTCAAACAGAACATGGCCGCCACTGCAGAGGCTCTGAAAGATGGGGTTTTGATTCAAACTGAATGACACTAATGTACCATTAACCTTCCACCACCACAGAGGGAATAAATGTCTCTATTTGGCTTGAAAAGGTGAAATAGGAGGGAAAATGAGCTTAACTGGCTCAATGACACTTATTCCCCTCGGGAAATCATTATTTAATTTTGTGAGTGATTAGCTTTGATTAGGTGAAACTACTCATTAGTTACAGTATTTGTTGCAAGCATAGAAAAGAATTGACACAGAAAGAAGAATTGACATAGAAAAGAATTGACATTGAACTTTTTGACATTTTGGCGCTTTATGCACACAAACTTATACGAGTTTTATTGAGATTATATATGATACACCAACAAAGTGTTATACAAATATACAGTGAAAACAGATTGGTAAATGTTCTTAAAAATGTTGTAAAAATTGAAAAAAATTCAAAACTGTTTTGCCCCCTTAATTCAATAAACCTAAATAAAATCTCGTTTAACCAATTTCCTTTAGAAATTAGGTAATTTGTAAACACATTCCAACTGAGGGTAATTAAATCTCAGCTGTTCTGTGAAGGCCCAAGAAGTTTGTAAAAGAACATTAGTGAACCAAAGTCATCATGAAGGCCAAGGGAAACCGACAGATGAGAGATAAAGTTGTAGAGAAGTTTAAAGCAGTTTTAGGCTAAAAAACAACACCCTAACCTTTGAACATCTCACAGAGCTCTGTTTAATCCATCATCTGAAAATGGAAAGAGTACAAATGCAAAGCTACCACCATCTAAACAGACTGTCCAAGGACAGCATTAATCACAGAAGCAGCAGAAACATCCATGGTTACTCTGGAGGAGCTACAGAGATTCACAGCACAGGTGGGTAAATCTTTTCACAGGAGAAATAGTAATCATGTACTCCAAACATCTGGCTTTTATGCAAAGAAGGCAAAAAGAAAGCCACTGATGAAAGAAATAAAGAAGATGCCATATTTGTATTTTGCCACAGGGGACATGACAACCATGTGGAAGAAAACGCACACCTGAGACCAAGTTGAATGAATTTTTAAAGTTGCATGAAAATTATCTGTGAAAACTACAAACTAAGCTTAAACAAGAAATTGAAACTGGGGTAAGGTGTGGTGTAGCAATAGAGGGGGTGTCCCACTGGAAGAGTCTGTTCTTGTGGAGTCTGGGAGTTTTTGTCATGTGTTGTTTTTGCCTGCTGCTTACACTTACTCACCACTAGATGCTGCCAGGATCCTCCGGTGTGGCGGGTAGCAGGTGTTCCTCATCTTCATCCATCTGGAGGAGTATAAGAAGGTGGAGCTGTCAGCACTCCAGTGCCTGAGTGTTAGCCTTTGTTGTAACGTCATCTGGCCAAGCTCTAAGTTCTGTGTTTATGCCAAAGTTCATAGTTTACCTCTTCGTGTGTTCCTTCCTAGGTGACTTCCAAGTCCAAGCCTCAAAGCTCCTGTAGCCTTCAGCCTTGGCTCAAAGTCTCAGCTTTGGATCCTGCCTCAGTCAGAGCTTCAAATCCTTCAAGAAACTTAGCTGGCTCAAGTACTAGCTGACACATCTCAAGCCTACCTCCTTTAGTAAGCGAACCCTGCTCACCCTCCAACTATTACCCTCACATGCAGCTTCCGAAAACCTCACCAGGTAACACACGTAAAAATCAAACTGTCAAGACCTCACCTGAACTTTCCCTTGAGAACTCACCGCCTTCTTGGACTGACTCGCAGACTCAGCAGCTGCATTACCGTTCTCCCAGGCTCCACATCATTCTCCCTCGTCTAAACTCATCTTAATCTCCAGTAAGCAAGAACTTAAAGTAATTTCCTATTGCTTCCCAACCGCACTTCAAAGTTACTTACCCCTTTCATTTCTCTCGCACAGTTTGGTGTCTCCAGCCCCGGTTCCAGTTCCATTATTCACTACTTAAAAAAAATTAAAAATAATAAAAAATTGTTGAACTTTTCTCCTGCCTCCTGAGTGTCTTTCTGCATGTGGGTCAAAGCTACTAAACAGACAATGACAGTTCTGAAATTTATAATTTACTGTCATATTGAAGAACCAGGTGTCTGTAGTGCGAGCAACAATTATGGAGACTGGGTAAGAGTTTAACAGGTTTATTTATAAACAGGAAACAGTACTGCGGTTGTTCTGGAATCCAGGTCTTGCTGGTCAGTACACTGAGGAAGAGAGCTGGGTGAGTACAGATAGATGGTAATAAAATGTGATTTGAATTATTTGATGTTGGTCTTACATGTGAGGCAGAAAATGAGATGGCGGGAGGAGATGAGTAATGCCACGGGACTGAGCGGTCGTCGTGAGGTGGTTTAGGTTTCTCCGATAATTCTTCCTGATGGTAGGTGTACAGTTGGAGGGTGGACGGGGGGGGTTCTTTGTAGGTGGATGATCCAGCGGAGAGTCTGTAGGTCCTTTTGTGTGTGCAAATTCCAGGAAGCTGAAGGAGGCTTTCGGTCAGGCAAGTACAGTGAAGTATTTTTCAGCCAAACAAGGATTCGGACAAGGATCATACGATGGGAAGATCCAGGTCTGTTCTCCAGGGAGAATTTCACTCTGGGAGAGAGGAGCATAACTTGGGTAAGAGACTAGGTCAGGAAAAAACACGAGAAACAGAACTACATCTGCTGGTCTGATTACCACTGAGGTGAGTTTACAATCTGATACCTCCTTCAGAGTTCCAGCTGCTTAAGAAGGGTCCTCCTGATTAGTCATGATCTTCAGCTGGGCTGCACCTGCCTGTCGCACCCTGCAGAAGAAGGTAAGAGAAAACCGCACACACACACAACAACACAACCTGTGCTCAGCCCCGTGGCATAACATTTACGGGTTATTTGTAAAAAAGGGTGGCAACAAGAGGCGACAAAGGAACATTCACAGATGTGTAGACTAGAAAGAGTTAAAACATTTTTACCAGCAACTGAAGTGTCAGTTTCAATCATAGAACGTGATCATGGAGATCATTAAAAAAAAAAGTAAACTAACTGAAAAAATAACCAATAGATTAGTGGACTATTAAAATAATCGTTAGTCGCAGCCCTAGTACCAAAAAACATTTTGACTTTAACTTGTCTTTTTACCATGTTTTTTTTTGTGCTCTTGTCCTGGGTTTCTTTTTGTGTTTGTTGTTTACGTGCGGCCTCAGGTAAGCTTTTCCCTGCTGTCAACAACACAGCAATCTTTTTCTGCAGCACAGCTGTCACACTCTTCACCTGTAGACGGAATAGCTGAGGCGGAATATCACTGAGGCTTTTGTTGTCTACCAGGCCAAGAAGCTTTTTAATTCTCTACCAATATACCTGGCATAACAATGGAGGCCAACATAATGGATTCCTGTGGGATTCTGGGGGAACTCGGTGTTGAATGCTCTTGATCATCACAGCTGAGGCCACCAAGGGCTTGTTATGTTTGTACTGTACAAATAAAGTTTGAGCTGTTGCAGCTTCGTCATTATTATCTGCCAGTCAAAAACTAGTACTAACAGTTCAGGCAGAACGATGGATGAAGCACAAGAAGTATAGACAGTGTGAGGAAGCAAAATCAGAAAAAGGTTGGAGCTCTATAGAAGTGATAAATTGAAAAAAAGACAGAAAAAATCATTTACATTAATGTTTATTTTTCTGCAGGCTATATTCATATATTCAATTCAGTTTATTTTTATAAGACCAATTCACAGCACATTAAGCTGATCAGATTTCTGAAATTAAATCCAGGAATATTTATAGCTCAGAGATAAAAAAAAAAGAATTAAATGTTATCAAGATGAAATGAAGACACTGGGAGAGTTACGATTTCATTTATTTTTACATATTTATCAATATTTAAAGAATAAAATTCAACTATAACAGCAGGAATGTTTCTCTCCACACGGTTAGCATTTCCTGAGAGTAATAAAACGAATAAAGTAACAGTGGTAGTAATAGATAGCTAAAACTTCGGGGGAGGCAAGGGTGTTCACTAATTTAAGAGAGCGTGCATACGTTGTGCCTGAATGTAAACATGCGTGTACTTACATTGGTGTATATCACGATGGAATGTTGGGACCCCAGCCATGGCTACAAAATGAAAGGCCAGTACGAACTTTTCTGGAACTTTCAAAATAAATCGCATTAACCTACTTCCAGCACAGCCAGAAACAGGAATAACAGCGGACTTCCCGTGACGTCACTGTCCGAATAAAAACCCCGCTTTTGCAACAAAGTGACCTCTTCCACACAGGTCCCCAGTGGAACTGGACAGAGGGACACAGCACGCTAATTTCTCTTTGCAGGCAAACAGACATAAACTCTTCAAACTGGATCCAAGAGTGTCATACGATCACGCGATCATATGCACGAAGTTAAGTAGGAATGAATTGCTGTTTGTGTATCCGGTATCCATTCATGAACTGCGGTAATTAAGGTACAAGCGTGGCTTGACTTCTCTCTCTGAAGTCTACAGAAGCAAACTGTGTTCCAGAGAGTTCCCAGCAGAGACCCTGTCTCTACGACGCTGAGTGGAGCAGTTTTCCCGGTCTGAAGGAAGGACAACGGGACCGCATTACCGTGGTTAGAGCAGGAAGGTGCAGTTTGGCCGGCCAACAGAACAAGCCGCCCCACCCCACAGCTATGGAGGTTAGCTGCAGTTAACCCTTTGTTCACTGTGGATGCTTTCCTTCAACTTCGTCGCCCAGACAACTTTTCCTCAGCACGGTTCTCATAAGAGGTTGTGTTTTAGGCAGAGAGAAGTAGTTTAGAATGAAATAATCTAAACATTTTTATGTTGAAACTCAGCCATTTTAGTGCTAGCAGATTATCTGCTCAGCACATGTGCTCAGTTTGTCTTCTGTTTTTTTTTTTTAAAGTTAAGACAAACTTTATTTAAAGGGTGATTTTAAACAGAAGATCGGCCATAACGCGGTGTCCACGATAATGCATTTTAACCCTTTTATTAGTGGTATTTTAAAGGTATGTGTTTGATTCTGATGACAAGCTATAAGCTTCTTTTGTTAGCTTCAACCGCTAACAGCTAAGAACACTTGCTTGCCTGCTAAGATCATTTACCCAAAAAGGTTGTTAGTTTTCAATCTAGAAAATAATATTTCCCTAAATATTATTTTATTAAACTTGAAAACTAAGTAAACACCATTAACACTAGGACTCCCAGAATTCTAACACTACTAGAACTCCCAAGCCCGTCAATTTGACGGCGAGCATTCTGGATGCGAGTGCGGTGATGACGACATCGCATTAACGCTATAAAATGTTGTTTTTGACAAGAATTAATAATAGTATTTTATCAAAACCTATTATGTTTTATTATTTATATATAGTACTGAAAAATAATGCAGAGTAGCGGGTACATTTAAAAAAAAAGCTTTACTAATGGGACCAAAAGCTGGACAGCTCCATGTTACGCCCCCCTTTCACTTTGCGGACATAAACTAGCGCTAAAAATGCATTCAGCTCATCCACACTCATGTCTGACGAGGAATCATCTCCTAAAACTCTGCGGGCCTCAGCCACACTGCAGCCGTGAATGTGGATAAGCATTTCGGCATCCACCACGCAAAGGAACGCGGTCTGGGCATCTTGGATCAGGCGCTCTGTCAACGCGTTCTGGCTCTGAGGCCTCCCTCTACTTTCTTCCTCCCCTACCACTGTCCACACAGTCTCCTCCTCCTTCCCAGGTGTGCGTTCGTCTTGCGATGAAAACGCTGTAAAGCGCAGAATAGGTTGTTGTTATTGGGCTACTATATCTATGACCTAACTTATTATTTCTTTGTTCATTATCAGTACCTTGATTTGTAGTTTCTCTCCTGCCAGGGAGCTGGATTGCTGGGTTTATAGCTGGGCACTGGGGACCTGGCTCGTCTCCCTATCTCTGAACCTGCGCTGATTGTGGCACTGTTTCTATAGTTTATATATTATTAGTTTACCAATCTGTAAACTATAGCCTAAAATGATAAAATCGTTACATAGGCTATTCTTTTACTACCTTGAAATAATGCGTCACAACCTCCTGCTAATGGGACAACTCGTGTTTTTTTTGCCGGCGGAGGTTCACTCTCTGACCCGCTGTCACTGACCAAGAGCCTTCAGAATCCCTCTCGACCCGATCATCTAATTTTTGAAGCATTTCCAATGTCTCTTGAGCAGAAAATATCCTTCTTCGTTCATTCTGAACGGCGTATAAACCTCCTAAAGTTTAAACCTAGTTTTAGCAGAAA
Organism: Crenichthys baileyi; assembly: GCA_036173005.1. Lineage (NCBI taxonomy): Eukaryota > Metazoa > Chordata > Actinopteri > Cyprinodontiformes > Goodeidae > Crenichthys > Crenichthys baileyi. The sequence continues at coordinate 419,555 of JAHHUM010000641.1, forward strand.
GAAGCACAGCTATGTTATGTAAGAGTTTTTTAAAGTTACGTATGTTTCCTTACAGGAACATAGGAAGAAAAATATGTAATTTGTCATAATGTAATTTCTGTGACTCTGGAAGTGACACAACTACGAGGACAAAAACAGTGGTTTATTTAAAAAACACTGGCTGAAATGAATCAGAGCCCGGACTGGCTCTGCTGGAGGGATCTGGATTGCCACTGAGGAAGAAGAGCAGAGAGGTTCTGAGGCTGACGTATGGATGACGAGGCTGGAGACTTGTTGGGGAAGAATAAGTCTTTTCCACGGTGGCAGAGAGCGAGGAATGGAGTAGTAGCTCAGGTGAGTGAGAGTCAGGTGTTCCCACAAGGAGGCTCGTGAGCAACTGGGCTGGAGGTTGGAGTGGAATGGAGACTCACGGCTGGATCACTGGGGCTTGGGTTCAGATGCTCGTCTGAGCATGACACGCAGAAAACAGGAACTCAGGAATCCAAAACTGTCTGCAGAATCAGATCTGCAAAGCAGGGAAAAACAAGGCCATCAGAAAAGTTTCAGGAGAACTGCAGATCATGGTCAGTTTACCATGCTGGTTGAGACAATGAGCTGACGCCTCCTTCCAGGTTCCAGCTCCTAATAAAACCCAGCTGATTGCGCTTAGATCAGGAACACCTGTGTGGCCTGTTTAAACACTGAAAAACAGGGCGAAGTGTATCAACTATAGTGGGAGAACATAAGGTTATGGGCAGCAGTACCTCGTCCGATGCCCCCCCCCCTCCTGGAAGGTGTCGCAGCTAAACAGAACTCCAGGCCAGATGTAGGTTCTATAAAGCAAAACAAAAATAAAAAAAAAATAAAAGAGAACAAAAACTTAAAAGCTGAAATAACAGCAAATAATGCAAAATTGGGGAGTAGTAGGACAATGTAAGAGAGTGAGGAAAGGTAGTTAGTATTTCCTCTAGCCATCTAAGCCTATAGCTGCCACGCTTTGGAAAGTGCAAAAAGGGGTCTTTTTAACAACCTGCATTTTTGATCCCTTTTGAAATTCTCTCCAGCACTGTCAATTGATTGCAATAAATAGACTGTAGACTGAAGCAATCAAGTATTTGTAGAAATGGTTGAGATTCACACCCAGGTTGTCATGTAATTTGTAAACCTTTTCATACAGAAGCTGATTTGGTTGACTTCTAAAGAAAATTTTGTACACATTTGAGTTTGAACCAATTGCTATGGGTTTGTGTCTGACACCCAACTGTGTCTGAAATCTAATTGTCCAGCATAATATTGTGCAGAACGTGATAAGACAAAATGGTGTCCCATGTTCTCCTGGGCACATATAGCAAAGTTCTTTTAGTGCATTTAGACCTATTTCTCCTTCAGGACTCCCGAAATAGTCCTCCAGTGGCCCACATTTGAATATACGCATCCCCAATCTCCTAATAAAAGGTCCTGATGGTCTAAATACCCAGCATGGAGAGCACCTGTTTTTATACAAGTTGATCAACACAGGAAAAAGCATGTGGACATTTTTAACTTTTGACATTTTACTGTTAAGTTGAGAAACATTGTTAGGTTTAAGCATCAAATCACATGGAGTAGATTTATGAAAAGATACTTAGTTTGCTTGACACAGCACATTTAAAATGAAGAGTAGCTTGAAAATTGTAGTCTGAAATCATGGATCCTGACAAAGTATTGGTATTTGCATATTTTGTTTGATGCTTGATTATACATGCATAAAAAACAAACCAGTGATCTCCACATAAAAACACCAGATGTAAACAGTCCAAGGTTCAGACTGATCAGACAATTGTTCATACAGTGCAACATATCATATCATATCTCAATGCCTTGCACTGTTATATGTGGAGTCTAATTAGATGGCCAATCAGTGGTAGCCTCTATTCACCATTCAGAATGATCAAGATTCCTTGGTAAATGAGACATGCTGGACAGTTATGATTTCTTTCATTTGTCAATTAAGAATGATTCAGTTAAGAAAGTGTGGTATTTGTCTGTTGTTCTGCTGTTTCCTGAGCATAATTTCATTAGATTGTTCTGCTACAGAGCAAGACCCATCTGTGCAAATCAAAAACCTTGTCAAAGCATTCATTAAATTGTCAGCTATTGCTAACCTTTTTCCTGGTGAAATTAAATTGAATGAGCCAGTTTTAAAGGTATAAAAGAGCAGTTTTAACACTTCTGTAGCAAAATCTTAAATAAAGTCCGGTAGAATGATAATTAGAAGATAATTATTATGAAAATATCAAACCTTCAATGCTTCCCCTCTGGTGTCAGTCCTCCTACGTACATCCTACTGTGCTGATCTTTCACAGCAGCCCAGCAATGTTTGCAGAGCATTGTCAGGACTAAGACCTTCAGCCTGAAGTGAGAGCGCACAAAGCGGAGCCCCTGCAGAGGCTGTGTGAAAAATAGGAAGTAAGAGACGTGACAGAGGCTGACATTTCTGAAGGAAGACGGAAGCCATGTCAGTATCAACAATGAGGTCCTGAGGTAAATCAAGCTACCAGCATGCTGCAAGTTTTTCTCTAGCAGTGACAGATGGGCTTCAATAAATGATCGAGACTATAAAATGACCTCTTAAATGCAAATGTCAAGTCAGCACAAAGTGAATAAAAAAAAACATACATACAGAATCCCATGGTATATATCTATAAAGGTCTCAGAAGCACAGTTTCAGTCTACCTCTGCGTGCCCTTTATAAAATGACATATAACCATTTTTGTCACCAATTCTTTTTTTCTACTTCCTAAATGCCTGAATAATTCAGAAAGGATTTTGTAAAAGAGTTATTTATTGGATTTTCCAAATTAATAATTTTACTCTAAGATTATTATACCTTTTAAACAGTTTGAGAAAGCCTAGATGATGATGTCATTCCTTGGTTCATGGTTCACCACTTCCTTATGTGACAATTAAAAAATCTAGAGAACTCAGGAAGAGAATTGTTGTCCTCCACAGGTTTGGCTCAAGCAGTTGATGGCACAGTTGTTTTTCCACGGCAGTGGTACCAACTACTCAGGAGTGCAGTTGGTGCATTGTTTTCTTTCAGGCAGATGTGTCTGCATTGACTCTGCCTCGAATATGCATGGACATTCGCGGAGTGAATTACATCTGACTCTGTGGGAGCCTAATACGAGTAAGAAGCCATTACTGCAAATGCAACATAAAAGACAGCTCTAGTTTGCAAGTGCGCACAAGTACTAAGCCCCATAATTTTGGTTGTCTTGTGGTCTGATGAAACTAAATCTGAAATGTTTGTTAATAATGACCATTATTACATTTTAAAAGAGAAGGGACAAGCATACAAGTCTAAGAACACCATCCTAACTATTGGCAGTATCATGTGTGGGTTTTTAGCTACAGAAAGGTAAGAGTTCAACCAAATTTTGAAGGCTTCTCATTGGAGCAGAACTCCTCCTGACCGAAGGTAATGTTAAAGTTTGTCTTAATGTCGAGGTACCGTCTAGTGGTGCATTGAGGTTGCGATGGGGGCACCCCAGCCGTGACACAGGCCGGAGTGGCTCTGAGCTGCTCACAGCTTTAATTATTCTTGCTATGCTGCATTTGAAATGCTTACCCTATCATTACATTGCGTGTCATTTTTTGTTGTTGAAACTTGACGCAAAATATGCTTTAGGAGCACATTTCACATACAATCTTATTAGCTACCCTGAGTGAGACCAAGATGAATGTGGATTTTTACAATTTCAAAAGAACTCCAATTCAAAAAATGTCCTATAAAGTTTCACGGGAACATTTAATGAAGCTTTAAACTGCTTTCATGTTTGCATAGATGGTTATTGATACAGAAGCGTTTTTTTTATATCTTAAGGACTAAATTTTATTTAACCGTGGGCTCTATCAATACATTTATCTACTCTATCTACTATTTTTCGAAACGCTATTTTTTAAGTTTCAAAGGAGAGATATTTCCACAAGACTAGATATAATATACAACTTAATAAACACTAAATAGAAGAAGCAAAGAAGCATTGATGTTTTTAAGCTGCACTTTAATAGACTTGTTGGGTTGTCAAATGTAAAGCCCCAGCCTTTTTTTAGCATTGACAAAAATAAAAAAGGAGGATGGCATACGCTGCAGTGTGCAGTGCTCTGTGCAGAGAAAAAACCTCACCTGCATTATATCAGCAGCTATTGATTAAATTGCAGTGACATGATGAAATGTAATCTTAAATAAGGTTTTCAAAAGTTGCATTGATCCAGCCATGTTCAAACAGGGAAAGTGGTGGAAACCATAGAGCAGTCTCTATGTGGTGTGAAAGGGACATAAATGGGTTCTACTCCGAATAGCAGTTACACTGAAAAATAAGAATAACTTAGAACAGTGGTCACATTGTTCTGGCAGTTGTCCACTGTGGGTGAGGTACTGATTATTCACAAGAACACTTTGTATAACACTGAACTAACCTTAAAAAAGAAGAGATTAGTCATGATAGATTAAATCAGAATATTTATTTTATTTGAGTAATTAAGCATAAATTTGCTGTAAATTACTTATCCATATCTTTGAACCTTTTCATCAGGTTATACATTTTTGTACTACCTTCACATCATACACAAACACCATGAGGCATGATATTCAGGGTTCTGTTTTTTCTCTAGCCATTCTCAGCAAAAATGACAGTGACTGTGGATGACAGATGTGACAATGTTTGGCCTAACTACACACATCCTTTTAGGTCGCTCAGGTCCAAAGGGAGCAGGTGAAGGCTTCCAGCGCCTTATTTCTTGTTAAGAGCTGAACGGCTAAATGTGACATTTTCTACTTTCAAGTAGAAAAAGTCTAACCACCTACATACCCAATGCATTGATTTTAAATGGAACAAGAAGTAAATGTAACTCTAGCGTCCCAAACTGAAGTTACACAAACAGTGTAAAACCAGAATCAGAATCTCCTCATTTAACAATCCAGGCAGCAAATGTTTTGCAGGAGCAAACACTCTCCTCAAAGTAGTTTCAGAGGTGCTTTCTCCATGCAGATGGTGTGTGACTCTCATAAAAGCCTTAACAAATGGAAGGAGTAAATGAAGTGGACAGTTCCTCCCAACCGGAACATTCAGCAGGTTCTACAATCTGGGGAGAAAATAGGATCACATCTAGTTCCACTGTTCCAAAGAAATAATGACATGAAAAAGTATCGTGCAGATATTACTGAGAAAAGTTTTTCACTCCCTTCTGGGTATGTGAATCCTGCAGATCGATTGTAATTGTTTTATCATTGCTTGAACAGAACACATGTAAAATGCTCTTAAAGTCAGTGGATCCACATTGCACTGAAACCTCGCAAATTTTCAACAAATTACTGTTAAATACGTTTACTACTGAATAACACTTGGTTTGCATGCATAGACTGTTTGACTTGGTAAAGCCCTATTTTTAATTAACAAGAGGAAAATGTTTGCTTTATTTCTTCTGCTTGCAATAAAGCTGAGAAGCAAACTAAACAAGGATCAGCACTTTGATGGGCATCAAATACAACGTAAATAGCCGCTGTTGATTACCTTGATAGCTGAGTAGCTTGACAAACAAGCTCTGTCAGATGAACCTCTGAATAAATATGTCTAAATGTATTGTGGTTGTTACTTTTATTGTGTTAGTAAGCACATAGTTTAGTTTTGATAAACAGGTTAATAGTAGAGAGGTGGTTATCTTCTGCAGATTCATTTTACATTTCAGGATCCTGAATTTCTACATGTCCTAGATCTGTTTTAGGGTACTAACGTGTGACAGCGGAGTCAGCATATGCACAAAGCAGCTATAAAAAATATCCCACAACAGATTTCACCATTCTTTTTTTTAATAAAGAAGTGAAGGCAAAATGGAGAACCTGTCTGTGGACCTCAAATTGATTAGCTTGTAAAACAAGTTTTTCAGGGGTGCAATGACGAGGTCATGCACGATTTCGGGTTCACAACGGTAAAATGAAATTTTAGCAATACTACTGCTGATTTTCCATGTTCCTGCTTTTACAAGAAAAAGAGTTTACACATCTCAAATTGTGTTTTAAAGAATCTGCAATCAATGCAGAATATTCCAGCTCAGGTTTGATCAGTCGAAGTATTTTAAATATTTTTTTTACCTATATATTTTTGCAGCACTAGTGGCGTTTATTTTTTGTTATTTTTCCAAAGTAGGCAGACAGGAAGTGGGGTGGAAAGAGGGGGAAGACATGCAGCATAGGTCTCCGGAGTCAGGGCTCGATCCCGGGACAGTTGTGTCGAGGACTGAGGCCTCCGTATGGAGCTCTACTGCTACGCCACGCGACACGCCCTGAAGTGTTTTAACCTTTGAACTAAACATGATAAAATGCAGTCCAGATTCCTTAAACAAGTGAAACAGCTGTTTTCTTGAGCACCGATAGCTAGCCAACATTAAAATCATTAGTGACAAATGGTGAGCCACTCACAGTATTTTGACATTGTTTATAAATAATTCGTATCTTGTATGTTGACGTTTCTTTTTTCTCCCGAGTACCAAACAAATGGTTGAAAACAAAAGCTTCCTCCTTTCTCACTTCAAAATAAAAGTCTCAAAAATGTATACAACCAAGTGTTGTTGAACAAACAAAGTGGTCACATTAATATCTGAGGTTCATAATCATAGCAAATCAGAAAAAAGTCAGGTAACTCTTTGCTTGATGAGAAAACATTTTGGTGTCTTGATATCACAATATTTTACAGCCCTCCAACTGCTACAAGGACTTTTCATCTAACAGAAAGTTAACTTTTATTTAGGTTTATTAGATAGATAGATAATGCATCTGTTTAGCGAATTGGATGAGCTATGTTGTTTAGTGCTTTCTCACTCCTAAATTTGATTAAAACATTAACAATATTTACTTAAACATCAGGTTTAGTTAGTTCTAATTGTCAGATAGTTTGTTACATATTTGTCAGCAAGTTCAACACACCAAGGCATGCATGAACACAAACGCTAAGCACTGAAAAGCAGCAAGCAAGCAACTTTTGTTTTGTTTCAGTTCAAATAATTTAATTACTTATTCCCATTGGAGTCTCAAAGCAACAGTAATGACTGTATTAGTTAAATTCTCCCTGGCAACAGTGGTGAATATTTGGGTGGGCAAGGGTTAACTTGTAAAAACTTGAAAAAAACATTTTATAGCCCCAGAACTTTTTTCTCACATTACAACCACAAACCCAATGCATTTTATTGGGATCCCAAGTCCATAATGTGTAGAACCACCTTACTCTTCAATTACAGCTACAAGTGGAGAGGGGAATCGTCCAAGCTTCTGCTGGCAACAACTTAATGCTCACCCTCTACCGATGATCCACATGGCCCTGTCTTTCAGTGTTTAACCCTTTCTCTCTCCTAGACATAGCTACTGACTGAGCTTTTACTGTAACTAACTCTATGTGCTCTCTTCAGACTCTAAACTTGAAAACTGGCTCAGAGTTTATCTGTTCTTTCTTTCTAGGTGAAACGACTAAAGGAGCTACAGCCATTAACATTTACCTTTTCCTTCCCATAGAAAGTACTCCTGGATCAGTGCTTCTTTGTTCTCTTTGTGTCTCTGCTCTGTTCTCTCAAACCCCCCAGTCGGTCGTGGCAGATGGCCGCTCACACTGAGCCTGGTTCTGCTGGAGGTTTGTTCCTGTTAAAAGGGAGTTTTTCCTCTCCATTGTCGCTACATGCATGCTCAATATGAGGGATTGCTGCAAAGTCAACGCCAGTGACTGTCTCTACATGCTCATCCAGGAGGAGTGAATGCTGCAAGTCACTGACTGGATGCAATCTGCTGGGTTTCCTTAGATAGAAAAACTTTTTATCCAATTTGAATAAATAACAGAATCTGACTGCACTGTTCAGTGATTAAGATTAATTGCAATGTATGTACCTGACTTTTGTGAAGTGCCTTGAGACGACATGTGTTGTGAATCGGCGCTGTATAAATAAACTAAATTTAATTGAAACAAGTCTTTCAGGTTTTGTTTCTACCAGCTCCAATGTCTTATTCTTATTTACAAAAATGACTTCAAGTCTTGCCACTGATTGTCATTTGGATTTAGACCTGGACTTTGACTGGACCATTCTAACACATGAACGTGCTTTGATCTAAGCTATCTATTGTAGCTGTGACTGTATGTTTAGAGTTGTTGTCCTGATAGAAGGAGAACCCCACCCCTGTCTCAAGTCTGGTTTTTGGAGGCGACAGGTTTCACCACGTTCCTTTTCCCTGCTGATGATACCACCATGTGCTACCATGGGGATTGTGTGTTCAGGGGGATGTGCAGTCGTAGTTTTCCACCACTCAGCATTTTTGCATGTAGTTCAGTTTTGGTGTCATCTGAGCAGAGCGGCTTCTTCCATATGTTTTGCATGCCCCAAAGTCCATGTCTTTGTAGGTTTTGAGATGTGCCATACTCTTTCCATTTTAGGCTGACTGCTAGAGCAATGCTCCATGAAATGCTCAAGGCTTGGGACATAGATTTATAACCTAACCCTACTTTAAACTTCACCACTTATCTCTGACCTGCCTGCTGTGCTCTTTGGTTTTCATGATGCTGTTTGTTCACTAATGTTCTTTACCAAACCTCTGAAGCCTTCACAGAACAGCTGGATTTATGCTGAGGTTAAATTACACACAAGTGGATTCCATTTATTAATTAGGTGTCTTCTGAAAGAAGCTGTTTTTGCCATGTTATTTAGGAATATTGAAGATTTTTAAGCCATGTATTATTTTTTCTATTTACCTTACTTTGTGTTGGTCTTTCACAAAATATTGAGGAGTTCAAGACATATTCCTGTTTCAGTGAGGCCCTGTAAAGTTGGAACTAGTAAAATGTGCACAGCAGGGTATTAGCTGCTCCTTTTCTTCCTGAAACTGATGTGGTCTCTTTAAATTTAGAGATTCAGTCATCTGTGTTGTACGTTTGACCTGACACTTGAAATACACATGCTAAGGGTATGTGACACATTTAGGATCTGATAACTGGGTTAGACCGGCAGTTTTCTACCAAGACTCTAACCTAATCCCTCTGCATTCCATTCTGTGCACATTAGAGGTAATTGTTGGATGACCCAACATAAAAGTACTGAGTGGTGTTTTGAGCAAAGCCTCTGAGAAGTTATATCTGTCCCTGTAGTCAATACAGTGCAGTGGCTTTATTGGATTGCAATCAATAAGAACAAACTAAACTTCTGAATTCCAAAAACAATACTGGATAGATTTTTTTTCAGAAGTTTTATATCAGAGCTTTTCAAAAGCCAATGTCAATTACGTCAGTAAAGACCATTATACATGTACAGGGGTTGGACAATGAAACAGAAACACCTGTCAATTTAGTGTGGGAGGTCTCAAGGCTAAATTGGACCAGCCTGGTAGCCAGTCTTCACTGATTGCACATTGCACCAGTAAGAGCAGAGTGTGAAGGTTCAATTAGCAGGGTAAGATCACAGTTTTGCTCAAAATATTGAAATGCACACAACATTATGGGTGACATACCAGAGTTCAAAAGAGGACAAATGTTGGTGCACGTCTTTCTGGCACATCTGTGACCAAGACAGCAAGTATTTGTGATGTATCAAGAGCCACGGTATCCAGGGTAATGTCAGCATACCACCAAGAAGGACAAACCACATCCAACAGGATTAACTGTGGGGCTCCCTGTCGGGAGCTCCACAGGGTCAATATACACGGCCGGGCTGCTATAGCCAAACCTTTGGTCACTCATGCCAATGCCAAACGTCGGTTTCAATGGTACAAGGAGCGCAAATCTTGGGCTGTGGACAATGTGAAACATGTATTTTTCTCTGATGAGTCCACCTTTACTGTTTTCCCCACATCCGGGAGAGTTACGGTAAGGAGAAGCCCCAAAGAAGCGTACCACCCAGACTGTTGCATGCCCAGAGTGAAGCATGGGGGGTGGATCAGTGATGGTTTGGGCTGCCATATCATGGCATTCCCTTGGCCCAATACTTGTGCTAGATGGGCACGTCACTGCCAAGGACTACTGAACCATTCTTGAGGACCATGTGCATCCAATGATTCAAACATTGTATCCTGAAGGCGGTGCCGTGTATCAGGATGACAATGCACCAATACACACAGTAAAGACTGGTGAAAGATTGGTTTGATGAACATGAAAGTGAAGTTGAACATCTCCCATGGCCTGCACAGTCAACAGATTTAAATATTATTTAGCCACTTTGGGGTTTTTTTAGAGGAGCGAGTCAGGAAAAGTTTTCCTCCACCAGTATCAAGGAGTGACCTGGCCAATATCCTGCAAGAAGAATGGCTTAAAATCCCTCTGACCACTGTGCAGGACTTGTATATGTCATTCCCAAGACGAATTGACACTGTATTGGCCGCAAAAGGAGGCCCTACACCATACTAATAAATTGTTGTGGTCTAAAACCAGGTGTTTCAGTTTCATTGTCCAACCCCTGTAGCTCTCAGGGTACTTGGTAAAGCTACATTAAAATAATACAAATCAAACTAATCTGACTGAAAAAGACATAAAGCTTTCAACAAAATAAGGAAGTTCTCAGAGCACTTTTAGGAGCTTTATTTATACAATAAACCAAGAAATTAATATTAGCAAGATACTTCAAAATGTACTGTTGCACTCAAATATTCACATACACACATTATTAACACGAATCGAATCTGTGGTTTAAATGTTTTATTTTACCATTCTTTCTCCAGGGTGAAATTGTGATACAATATCCAACTTTTAGCATTCTAAAAACTAAAACTGGATGCACAAGTTTCTCTGCTAACACAACAAGGCCAAGGTCTATAACCGTTTGGCTGTGGCTCAAAGTTTCTCTATGGTAGCATAAAATGATGTTTTTGACAGCACTCATTGGATTGAGCAATACTCAGATTAAAAAAAAGTCCAAGGAAGTCAATGAACATCTTAGAATGAGCGCTGTAGATGTACACAACATTGGAAAGTCTTTTGAAGCCATTCATAAAAAAACCTGCTGATTCTAAGATCATTTGTTTAAACATGGATGTCATCACTTCACCAAGTTCTGGAAAAGAACAACAAATTGTCACCCTTACAAAAAGCAAAAGTTCAAGAATTTGATAAATAATTTGATAAAGGGAAATTCCTTTCCAAACTAACCCGGCTCTGTGTGAAAAAGTAGTTACCACGTAAACCTTGGAAACTATGACTTTTGCCAGTTTGCAATAACTCGCTATGAGTCTTTTATATCAATGTGGAGAAAATTTGACCCACTCTTCTTTGAAGAATGGTTTTAAATCAGTCAACATTGGGTGGTTTCCAAAGTCAGACTGAAATGGGCTGTTTAAGGTCATGCCACAGCATGACAATCAGATTTAAATCTTGACTTCAAAGCTCTTATTTTTTTAAGCCTTTACGGGTATATACAGGCATCTTGCAGCTCCAACCAGTTGCGCATGAGCTTAAAGCTACAGTAGGTCACTTTTGTTAAAAATTATTTTTTACCTTTATAGTAGAATATGAGACAGGTTATTCTGTGAAACAATTAAGCTAATCTGACTCCTTTCAGTGGTCTTACTGTCACTTGCAGAAATACACTGCTCCCGGTCAGGAACAACCAATCAGAGCCAGGAGACATGTCTTAGCAGTGTCAATCAGGCTCATGTACGTGCTGGTCACTCACACCCCTTCCCTCTCGCACAGCACGTATTGTCGTTCAAATTGCAGTTCCACACAGTGAAAAAAAGCCAAAAACCCCAAACCAATATGACATTCATGCGCATGACAAATGTGTATAAGCTTCTGACCACAACTGTTTTCAGTACTGCTTAGGTATATCTTATTAGAACACTTGTGTTGGCCATTTACAGGGGTTGGACAATGAAACTGAAACACCTGGTTTTAGACCACAATAATTTATTAGTATGGTGTAGGGCCTCCTTTTGCGGCCAATAAAGCGTCAATTCGTCTTGGGAATGACATAAACAAGTCCTGCACAGTGGTCAGAGGGATTTTAAGCCAGTCTTCTTGCAGGATAGTGGCCAGGTCACTACGTGATACTCGTGGAGGAAAACGTTTCCTGACTCGCTCCTCCAAAACACCCCAAAGTGGCTCAATAATATTTAGATCTGGTGACTGTGCAGGCCATGGAAGATGTTCAACTTCACTTTCATGTTCATGAAACCAATCTTTCACCAGTCTTGCTGTGTGTATTGGTGCATTGTCATCCTGATACACGGCACCGCCTTCAGGATACAATGTTTGAACCATTGGATGCACATGGTCTTCAAGAATGGTTCGGTAGTCCTTGGCAGTGACGCGCCCCATCTAGCACAAGTATTGGGCCAAGGGAATGCCATGATATGGCAGCCCAACCATCACTGATCCACCCCCATGCTTCACTCTGGGCATGCAACAGTCTGGGTGCTACGCTTCTTTGGGGCTTCTCCACACCGTAACTCTCCCGGATGTGGGGAAAACAGTAAAGGTGGACTCATCAGAGAACAATACATGTTTCACATTGTCCACAGCCCAAGATTTGCGCTCCTTGCACCATTGAAACCGACGTTTGCCATTGGCATGAGTGACCAAAGGTTTGGCTATAGCAGCCCGGCCGTGTATATTGACCCTGTGGAGCTCCCGACGGACAGTTCTAGTGGAAACAGGAGAGTTGAGGCCCACATTTAATTCTGGCGTGATTTGGGCAGCCGTGGTTTAGTGTTTTTTGGATACAATCCGGGTTAGCACCCGAACATCCCTTTCAGACAGCTTCCTCTTGCGTCCACAGTTAATCCTGTTGGATGTGGTTTGTCCTTCTTGGTGGTATGCTGACATTACCCTGGATACCGTGGCTCTTGATACATCACAAATACTTGCTGTCTTGGTCACAGATGTGCCAGAAAGACGTGCACCAACATTTGTCCTCTTTTGAACTCTGGTATGTCACCCATAATGTTGTGTGCATTTCAATATTTTGAGCAAAACTGTGCTCTTACCCTGCTAATTGAACCTTCACACTCTGCTCTTACTGGTGCAATGTGCAATCAATGAAGACTGGCTACCAGGCTGGTCCAATTTAGCCATGAAACCTCCCACACTAAAATGACAGGTGTTTCAGTTTCATTGTCCAACCCCTGTAGAGTTAAAGGGTAAGTGGGTAGAGCTCTGTGCAGCAGAGCCTTGTTGACCACATTGCTGATCGGGTCGAATCAGCCCTTTACAGCCAGTTAATGCTGGAGGATACCACCGATGAAGGAGCACAGTCTGCAGGGAGGAAAGGCTGAATCACCTGGGCTCAGATCAATACTCCAATGCTCAGCAGTGTATTTCACCTCTGACAACCCAGCTCCCCAAAAACAACAGTCCAAAACCTTTCTTTTCCTTCTCGTATATTCTCAATATTTACCAAATTTAGAGAAATGCAGAGGTGTTTTTTTAGGTGTCCCTAGATCTGTAAACTTATCTTCTCTACAGCAAAGCTCAGACTAAATGCAGTGTTTTACTCGCCAAACCTCTGATGTTTTTTTTAAGGGGGCAGGATAATCCCCAGAGAGATAAATCAATAGGGCCAATCTCACATCCAAGGGGCACAAGTGACATGGCACTTATTGATGCTTTCACATTTCTAACCTTGATGCACATTAAGGCCTACTGCTCCTTTTTCTGCCCCTAAGGAATCAACAATGAAAAAAAAAATCTGTCTCAAATCAAGTCTCAAACTAAGGAAAACAAACTTGTCAACCTTTATGTTTGAGCTTCTGTAAATTTGCTTTAGTTTCAGACAGTTTCCTTTCTCACATTCCCAGAACAATATTTCTGTCTTACTCAAATAATGTAGTGTTTTTATTTAGAGCTTTGGTCTGAAGCCCTGTTTTTATATGACATTAACACAACTCTTGGCTGAATCAGTGGACAGCTTTCAGCAAGCCGGTTCACACCTGCAGTAAAACCCAACCTAAATGATCAGATGTCTGCTACCAGCTCTACATGCAACAAAACATACACCAATGTCCTAATGACATCATAAAGTCTACATATGTTTTTTGTGTGAACAGATTCATTGGTTGTCTTCATTGACATGATGTCTGTCAAGGGTTTCTTCACAACTTTTCTAAGCAAATAACCTATAAGGGCTGTGTAATTGGAGCATAATTTTCTGATATCAAGGACCCTCACAGCATTGCAGTTTGGTATCCCTACTCTATGTCCAGAGGTCAAAGTATAAGAGACAAGGTACGGCTAGGACAGATCTATCACAGGTCCAATAGAGACAAGCCGGACACACTACTATGAAATAATAGCGTAATTTTTAGAAGGAAGTAGAGGGAGAGCAGCTGAGAACGGGATGAGTTCTCACAAAAGTGGCCGATAAGTATATAACATGGCAACACAATAACAAGCAAACAGCTGTTATTTAAAATATTAACCATTGTGGTTTTTTTTCTCATCAATGACGACTGTTGATAATCTGCAGATGTACATTGAGGAGTCTTTTTAGAGAATCGTAATGGAAAAACACCAGAAAGAAGGGCCACTCCAACATCAAAGCAGACATGAAGACATTTCCCCCAGCAACACCACCTCACCAGACAAGGCCTACACACATATTTTACACTGCATGGACCAAAGGTTTACTAGCTTCAATGCCAGAATAGCCTTTATTAGAAGTTCAGCACAAGGAATTTAAGGGAATCCCTAGAGTACAGCCAGGAACAGGTGGTGACACTAGTGGCTGAGAACTCAAGGAAAGTGTACAGAAATTCACTGAAAGGATGACAACAGGAAAATTATGGAGACCATACTGGATTTGCAAGAAAGGAGCATACAAGACAACCTTGTTGGATTCCTGCCACAGAAATAGACCCAGAGGGTGCTGATTTCCTCCAGCGACAGCTGAAGTTCCTGAGCGATGCCGTACAGACCATCACATCAATCCACCTTGTGCATCGTCCGGGAGCAAAGCAGAGACCCATTGTATCAAAATGTATGTGGAATTGAGAATAATATTAAAAAGCATACAATCATAGATCACCTAGGAAAACCTAAAGCAGCTATTGTCTTACTTCAGGAAACCCACATATCCAATTCTGAACCTAATGCACTGAGTACACCCGAATTTCCTCACTTTTATTCAGCTTACTATGATTCCAAACAAAGCGGAGTAGCTACTTTAATTAATAGAAGAATACAGTTTACATGCAAAGACAGCATAATAAATCCAGAAGGGAGATGTTTAATTATCAACATAAATATAAACAATGTATATGGTACAAATGTAGTTGACTCCAACTTTTATCACAGTCTCTTTTCTGCCCTTTTGACTCAGACTGGCACAGCACTGCATAACTTGCAGGCAGTAAATACACTAAAGCAGTATACGGAGTATTTGGTCTGTGTGATGCCTGCCTCTCATGTCACCCATCAGATAAGAAATTTCCTCTTTTTTTCACCTGTTCTCCACTGTTACTCCCATATAGACTTCTTTCTAAACAGCAACTCTATTTTGAAGGCGGTGCTTGAGCGGTCTGTAAAAGGGGACACCAGCGCCTGCACTGTCTCAGCACTGGCGGCAGTCAATATTGACAAGACTCTTATGACCATGTTTTATCGTTCTTTTATTGAATCTATTATGTCGTTCTGTCTATTGTCTTGGTTTGGAAATGCTTCTGCTAAAAATAAGAATGACCTCAATCAATTCAATTAAATTCAATTCAGTTTTATTTATATAGCGTCAATTCACAACACATGTCGTCTCAAGGCACTTCACAAAGGGTTTGTAATGGTGTAGGGTTGTTGGGGAGATTAGAATAAAATACTGAGTGTTAGAGTTTGGCCATTTCAGAATGGGCTATGTGTAGGGGTACTACGTAAAATAATAAACTGATAAAGTTTGTCCATCTAGAGCCTACTAGTGGCCATTGTTATACTAAAAACTACAAGGATTGGGGGTACCTCTCTCTGTCAGACTGATTATAACCATTGGAAAAGAAAAGGGGTCACACAGGTAGCAGAAATGGAGGGTGTGTTTGCACCTCAACCATAACTGAGCTGATTTAGGCTAAATCTGACTCCCCCTTACTCCATCTAACAGGGAGGGAGGAAGGCAGAGGTAAAAACAGTTGGCGAGTGTTGTTTCCTTATGCATTGTGAGAAAGGTGGGTAAATTTAAAATGGGCTGTCAATTCAATTGAATTATACAGATTTTAAGTCAGGTACATACATTCCAACTAATCCTAACTATCGAACAGTGCAGTCAGATTCAGTTATTTATTGAAATTGTTTCTAAGGAAACCCAGCAGATTGCATCGAGTCAATGACTTGTAGCATACACTCCTCCTGGATGAGCATATAGTGACAGTGGACAGCAACTAGCGTTGACTTTGCAGCAATCCCTCATTCTGGGCATGCATGTAGCGACAGTGGAGAGGAAAACGCCCTTTTAACAGGAAGAAACTTCCAGCAAAACCAGGCTCAGTGTGAGCGGCCATCTGCCACAACCGACTGGGGGTTGGAGAGAACAGAGCAGAGACCGAAAAAGAAAACAGAAGCACTGATCTTGGAGTACTTTCTATGGGAAGGAAAAGTAAATGTTAATGGATGTAGCTCTTTTAGTGGTTATATCTAGGAAGAAAAAACAGATAAACTCTTAGCCAGTTTTCAAGTCTAGAGCATGAAAGAGAGCGCATACAGTTAGTCACAGGAAAAACTCAGTCAGTAGCTATGTCTAGGAGAAAAGTAGGGTTAAACACTGAAAGACAGGGCCAAGTGTATCATCGGTAGAAGGTGAACATTAAGTTGTTGCCAGCCCCCCTCCAGGAAGGTGCCACAGGTAGACACAGTCAGGCCAGGTGTAGCTTCTAGGAAGACAAAAGAGATAGAACATAAAATTAAAAGCTGTCATGACCCAAAGTTCATGGTCATAGGTGAGGGTAGGAATGTAGACCGACTGGTAAATCGAGAGCTTCACTTTTCGGCTCAGCTCTCGCTCTTCACTACAACAGACCGGGACAGCGTCCCCATTACTGCAGCACTGTCGATCTCTCGCTCCATTCTCCCCTCACTCGTGAACAAGACCCCAAGATACATGAACTCCTCCACTTGAGGCAGGAACTACCCTCCAACCTGAAGAGGACAAGCCACCCTTTTCCGGTCATGAACCATGGCCTCGGACTTGGAGGAGCTGATCTTCACCCCAGCCGCTTCACACTCGGCTGCGAACCACCCCAGTGCATGCTGTAGGTCTTGGCAAGTGGGGGCCGGCAGGACCACATCATCTGCAAAAAGACGAAATCCACTGGTCCTCAAACCAGACAATGGCAATGCGGACCAAAGTCCTGCTCCGGTTGTACAGAGAACAGATGGCCCCTAACAAAGGACCCCCGACTTCATACTCCTGGAGCACCCCCAAGGGTTTTTACTCTATTACCGGAGGTCAATTAAATGGCATCAAGGTTAAGTGATTGACTAAGCAGTTTCTTTTTCAAAGACTACCGTCCAAAGATGACAACTTCTGTCTTGTCTGAATTTAGAGCAGACAATTTAAAGTCATCCAAGTTTTTATGTCTTCAAGACATGCTTGTAGTCTATCTTAACTGGTTGGGCTCATCAGGATTTATGGATAAGTAAAGCTGAGTGTCATCAGCGTAACAGTGAAAATCTATTCTATGCTGCCTGATAATTTTACCTATTGGAAGCATATATATATATATATATATATATATTATATATATATATATATATATATATATATATAGATATATATATATATATATATATAGTGAAGAGAAAGAGAATTGCCCTAAGTACTGAACCCTGTGGTACTCCACAATTAATACTGAAGTTTGAAGATGATTTATCATTTACATTTACAATCAGATTGTGAAATGGGCTGCCAAGCTTATGGGGCAGCCACAGGTGAGCCTTGATTCGCTCTACACCATTCAGCTGCAGAGACTGAACTCCAGCATCATGCGAGACGCTCTGCACCCCCTGAACAACCTTTTTCAATACCTGCCATCAGGACAGAGGTTTGTGATTCCAAAATGTAGAACTAAGAGATACAGAGTCAGTTTTATCCCATCAGCAATTGTCTTTTTTAATAATATGTCTCACCCTCACTAGGGACGGTTTTTAGTATTTTTGTATTTTGTACTTTGTGTCTTGATATGTGCTGTTGAATGTTTGCGTTGATGACTCTCTTGTACTAAGAAAAAAGATCCCCTGGTTTTACAAAAATATTAGTATGCTATAAATATAACCGAATGACTACAGAAAGGCTTCTGACAAGGTTAGGTGGAAGTTTCTATTTGCTACCTTACATAAATTTGGATCCAGACATATTTTTTGTCATGGATCTGATTACTACATAGCTCATCCATTTCTTGTTTGAAAAGAAATGACTGGATTTCTCAGAGCTTAAGTCTTGACAGAGGCACCAGACAGGGCTGTCCACTCTCCCCTTCACTGTTCGCTATATTAATTGAACCACTGGTGGCTGCAATTAGTCAAAGCCAAAAATGTTAATGGAATTCTAACAGCTAATAGAATCCACAAAATATGTTAATATGCTGATGATGTGTTGCTCTTTCTAGAGAATGTAAACCCCTCTCTTACAGAGACATTAACCCAAATAAATAAGTTTTCCTAAACCCGCTAATATTCATCTCTCTCCAAATATTCCTTCGCAGATTGGGAACATCATGTACCTTGGCATCAATTTTTAAACAGGTCGAATGAGCTGACACATTTAAATTATAACGTATTATACCCCATTACTATAAGTCTAAAAACTTTATAAAAGACTAAAGGGATATGAATCTTACCTGGCACATGGATTATAATATCTCTTAAAATGGATTTGGAAAAATACATCAGATAGTCTATGGATATAAATTGTTCAAAAGCCTTGTGATGTAATCTGTATCTCAGGTATTCCATTTATCGGCCCTTTAATTAAGCAGCACAGCTGTTTTAAAAGCATCAATATCAGTCCATCTCTGAGAGCCCGGTGGGTATATCTCAAAATGAATAGGTCTTCAGTTCTCCCATGCAGACAAACACCCATTTGGAACAACCCAGACATCCTGCAAAATAAACTTTTCCACACGGAACAGTAAAGGAATAAATCATTTAGAGGACATAAATGATGAAAATGTTTCCATTCCCTTTAATGTTTTAGAAGATTCATGTGGTGTTGATGAAAATAAATTCTTTGAATATCACCAACTAAAATATATTATATAATTATATTATCCAATTTTTGTATTAGACAAATAAACATAGAACCCCCTCTAGTAACAACATGCTTCTTTAAACTTTAACCTCCAAAGCTACCCTCAAAAAACTTACATTAAATTTTAACAAGTACATTTAGCAATCTCATCATCTATCAGGTGTCTGCTCCCCTTGGTGTGGTGTTGTTTGTGTGGATGCTAAGACCATGTTCCCAAAGTGGTGGGCTGCCTTAGCCAGCCGTGGGCCGCAGCGGCTATACTGGGCTCTGGTGGGCATCCCTCCCGCTTGACCTCTCAGGGGCTAGTTCACCAGGTGGGATGGTAATTTGTAATATATTTTGTTGAGATAACTTTTGCTGTGGAAGGAACTTGTCAGCATCTCACATCTGGAGGGGCAGAATTTTCTATGTCTACCTCTTGAAGTTCTCCAAAACTTTATTTGGTAGAAAAGGCTTCCATCAACCAAAGGCAACCCTACTCCTTTGTCTAGACTTACAGAATATACAAGAGACTGGTGTCATATGTAGAGGCCAACCAGTACTAGCTAGTGTTTCATTAATTCTGGACAAATGTCCGGCTTTTGTGATATCACCATTGGGACATATTTTCTCCAATTATCGATCACTATCTTCACTGTGACATACTATATAAATAATGTTGCGGAATGTTTTCTTTGTATTTTGTATTCTTCTGCTGACTGATACCTTTTACAGTGAGATGCCTTTGATTGTGTGTAACTTCTCTGTAACATCTAGCTAAAAGGATACAAATGTAGAGGGTGAATAAAATCCTAGTAGGACAGCTGAGCTTTATTCAAGGCTAATCAAATTTACTATAATCGAAGTTAGGTGTGAATTCTTTGAATCAAAAGGTGCTTTAGCAAACAGTTTAACAATGTGCAAACAGTGTGTTATTGCAGGTTTTGATTTTTAGAATTTTCTCCTCAATAAATTAGTTTGTCATTCAGTTGAAAATAACACGGTAAAGGTGGAAACATGATCGTATTTGATTTGTCATTGTCTTCTTTTTGTCTTGTCTTTATCTTTCCCTTCTTTGTCAGTTTTTTTTTTAATGAGGTAAAGAAAAAAAAAACATGAAGCATTTTAGGCATTTTGGGAAACGTAACTCAAAATTCAACATGAATTTGAGCCATAGCATTGTGAGTAATAGGTGTAACAGTTTTAGAGGAAGGATTTGCCGTAAGCCGATCATTCCTGTGCTGACACAGTAAGGGGAATGTGCTGATTCACTTGACATAAGAGGACCTGACAGTTCACCTACGCCATTTTCTAACCCCAGGAAGGAAATAGTGTGATAGAAAGCTAACCTATGGATTCTACTGAGTTTGTACACTTACACAGTTTTCTTCCCACAATGCAGTAATCAACTTCTTTTTTTTATCTCATGTTCAAATTACAGGGGTTAGATGATGAAACTGAAACACCTGTCATTTTAGTGTGGGAGGTTTCATGGCTAAATTGGACCAGCCTGGTAGCCAGTCTTCATTGATTGCACAATGCACCATTAAGAGCAAAGTGTGAAGGATCAATTAGCAGGGTAAGAGCACAGTTTTGCTCAAAATATTGAAATACACACAACATTGTGGGTGAAATACCAGAGTTCAAAAGAGGAAAAATTGTTGGTGCATGTCTTGCTGGCGCATCTGCGACCAAGACAGCAAGTCTCTGTGATGTATCAAGAGCCACGGTATCCAGGGTAATGTCAGCATACCACCAAGAAGGACGAACGACATCCAACAGGATTAACTGTGGACGCAAGAGGAAGCTGTCTGAAAGGGACGTTCGGGTGCTAACCCGGATTGTATCCAAAAAACATAAAACCACGGCTGCCCAAATCACGGCAGAATTAAATGTGCACCTCAACTCTCCTGTTTCCACCAGAACTGTCCGTCGGGAGCTCCACAGGGTCAATATACACGGCCGGGCTGCTATAGCCAAACCTTTGGTCACTCATGCCAATGCCAAACGTCGGTTTCAATGGTGCAAGGAGCACAAATCTTGGGCTGTGGACAATGTGAAACATGTATTGTTCTCTGATGAGTCTACCTTTACTGTTTTCCCCACATCCGGGAGAGTTACGGTGTGGAGAAGCCCCAAAGAAGCGTAGCACCCAGACTGTTGCATTCCCAGAGTAAGGCATGGGGGTGGATCAGTGATGGTTTGGGCTACCATATTATGGCATTCCCTTGGCCCAATACTTGTGCTAGATGGGCGCGTCACTGCCAAGGACTACCGAACCATTCTTGAGGACCATGTGCATCCAATGGTTCAAACATTGTATCTTGAAGGCGGTGCCGTGTATCAGGATGATAATGCACCAATACACACAGCAAGACTGGTGAAAGATTGGTTTTATGAACATGAAAGTGAAGTTGAACATCTCCCATGGCCTGCACAGTCACCAGATCTAAATATTATTGAGCCACTTTGGGGTGTTTTGGAGGAGCGAGTCAGTAAACGTTTTCCTCCACTAGTATCACGTAGTGACCTGGCCACTATCCTGCAAGAAGAATGGCTTAAAATCCCTCTGACCACTGTGCAGGACTTGTATATGTCATTCCCAAGACGAATTGATGCTGTATTGGCTGCAAAAGGAGGCCCTACACCATACTAATAAATTATTGTGGTCTAAAACCAGGTGTTTCAGTTTCATTGTCCAACCCCTGTATCTTACTATTGCAATTAGATTTTGACTAAAGGAAAATTTTACCCTTCTAAAACATTTCTGGCACATACAGAAGGCTCAGTCTTTAGATTTGCAAACAGAAAACGCATCATTGTTCTTTCTAAAAAGGCAGGTAAGCTTTGTATGTTTTTGCTGTGCCATAAAATATGGCAGCAAAAAGACTTAATGACCCACTAGTAGTGTCAAGTCAAATGAGCAACATGAGTGCTTTATGAGTCAAAACTCTGAAGAGGAAAACTCTGAAGTGCCACGTTCTACATACAAAAAGGCAAAAATATTCATGATTTTCCACCCATGAAGCCTCACTCCCCTGTGCTGCCCCTCTGAAGCAGTTTGTACTGCCAGATTGCTCCTGTGCAGTATGACACACAGAAGTGGTTGTTTATCAGGCAAGCTGCTGTTTAACTTTGTAGGAAACATTTCCATTGATTGGGCTTTGTAATTTTCCCCCCAAGTAGATCATGTTAGCAGTGGCAGACTGGTGTGCATTTAAATGAACAGGATATTTCTCCAGCATGGCAGAGCGATTCCTCAGTGCCAAGAGCCCTGCATGATTCCCACAGTCATTCATGGAAAATGGAAGATTGCCACTGGAGAGGTATTTTCCCTGGCTGAGTGTTTCTTTTTGAAGTAAACAGGTAGCTTTTAAAAATTTACTCAATAGGTAATTCTGCCACATGTTCAGTTTTGGAGAAATTTAAGCTTTATTTATGCACATGAAACTGAATAATATTTTTGTTTATTTATTTTGTTTATAAAAGAGGATAAGTAAAAAAATCCCTAAAACTCATTGTTTGAAGTCTGGACTTCATTCGTATTTTCTATCCTGATTTGTCAAACCTCATTTTCGCCTGACCCTAAAAATTATGTTCCACCAATAAGACACAATAAGACCTGCCTTTGCCCTCGATAAGGTCTTGCAAATGTCTTTATACGTCTGGAACGTTTCTGCATTTTGTCATATTTCAAACACAAATTTCAATAGATTTACAGTTATTTAAAAGAAATAATCAATCATCTCCTTACATTTTTGTGCATGTAAGAATATAATTTATACTTTTTCCACCAGTGCAAGTGTGTGTTTTTTTCACAAGCACTTACCTCTATAACTCACCAAACGGCAAATGCATGGAAACAGAAGTATACGCTTTAACACTAGAACTTCAAGAATTCTGATACTACTAGACCTCCCACTGGCAGTCAATTTGACGGGTGACTTTCTGCCCAATGGAATGCGAGATTAGTGATGATGTCATCGACTAAATGGTTCCAGTGCGCTATATTAACTCATTATGGATATGTAGACCTGTACTGAAAATAAAACTGTAAATTGAATAAAAAAAACTGCACAACTTCAAAGTTTGAAATTATAATTTTTTATTATTTACATAAATTGATTGACTTGGACAATAAATGCAATAATCATTTACATTTGAGAACAATGAATAGTTGTAAACTGTACAATAATTAACATATTAAAAATCTAAACATTCAACAAGTGGAACAACAAAACAAAAATATTTACAAGATGAGAAAACAGATCAAATACATTTTTTTGCATGCCACAAGCACATCATCTGTACATTTCCCGCGCACCACCTTTTCACATTTGTGACAGACCTCATGTGAGCGTTTTTTTGTACAGTGTAGACGCACCTGACACTGTCTTCTTTGCCTCACAAAAGACGGCTCTTCCGCGGCCGAGGGTTTGCTAACCAGCAGCTCTTTGTTGTGCATGTGGTTGACACGCAACTGTTTTGCCAGTTCAAGGATAAAATCTCTGCGTGAGATGGTCATGGTCAAACAATTCCTGAACAAAATCAATGCATTTACAGCAGCTATGTCCAGGAGATTGTAAAAGACTGCCACAGGCCACCTTTGCGTTGGAGCTTTCACCGAATACTTCCTAATCCTCTGATCCAACACATCCACACCAACCTTCGTGTGGTTGTAGTAGACCACCGGCTCTGGTTTTGCTTTTGGGCCGCTAAGGGTATCGGCTGAGGTGTGGGCAGTGCTGATCACACACATGTTTTTTTGGGGTTTGCACTGATAGACAGTGAGTGTCACGCTGTTGTTTTTCTGCACCTTAGTGCTGAACAGCACATTTTTCTCTTTGACACATGGGGGAAGCTCTCTTCTGCTTTTGTTCATTTTGCCAACAAGACTCGTCTTCTTGGTCTCCAGTTCTTCTGCAAGTTTTAGAGATGTGAAAAAGTTGTCGGTGGTTACATTTCTCCCCTTTCCTATAAAAGGCTCCACCAGTTTCAGCACCACATTGTCCCCCAGCCTGTGACCCGCTCTGCGTGTCTCATCCCTGCCTAGATAAGGTGCACCATTCAACATATATTTAGTGTTCACATCTGCTGCAAGCCACATTTTGATGCCAAACGTATCTGGCTTATTTGCCATGCAGAAAACTTCATCGGGCCTTAGTGGGAAGGAGCTGTAATGTCAGCGGTAATGTCAATACAGTAATGTCAGCTCCAGGTTTGTAGCAAGAAATGCTGTTGTTCAAAAAACCTTCCCAGACCTCATTTATCAAAGCATATTTGGAGATTTGGACACATTCACCTCTTGTCTCCTTTTTGTCAAAGCGCAGGAAACACATTATAGTTTGGAAACGGTTTTGTGACATTGTTTCCTTGAAGAAGCTGAATCCCCACTCCGCGGACCAAAAGCTAGACAGCTCTATATTTCTCCCCCGTATGCTCCCCGGACATAAACAAGAGCAATAACTGCCATAAGCTCATCTACGTTCATGTCCCACGAATCATCCCCCAAAACCCTGTGCGCTTCTGTTACGGTGCAATCCCGTATGCGCTTCAGCATGTCAGGGTCCACTAAACAGAGAAAGGCGCTCAGGGCATCCTGGATGTTGCGCTTGGCATACGCGGTGGGTCCCTCGGCCTCAGTGAGTACATTCTGACTCGGACGTCTACTTCTGTTTTCTCCGTGGTCTACTGTAGTCCACACTGTGCCATCCTTTCCTCTCTCCTGTCCTTCCGTTTGGGAGGAGGGGGAAGGAGGGTTGATTGTGGGCTGAGCGGATTCACCCTCAGCTGAATGTGGAGTTACTGCATAGATATAAGTTTATTAGTTTACTGATCTCTACTGTTTAGTCTATAATGTCACTATTATAACACTTGGTCATATTATAATCTTGTTATCCAAACCTTGAACAGAAACTTCCCTATTGTCTTTGGGTGACTGACACGACTCCTTTTTGCTGGGGGCAGGTGATCATCTTCAGACTCACTATCAGAGTCTGGGCTGCTTCCTACTGACCAGTTGTCATCATCCGTTTCTGCCTCTCCGCCCGAATCAGCTTCATCAATACTTTGCAGCATTTCTAAACCCTCTTTCGCTGTTAGATTTCGTCTAAAAGCCATTTTGGCGGCAGCATTAGCTAAAGATTTTCAGATAGACTGTTGGTTGCTAGGCAACGGCACCATTGTCCATCAACCGCGGGAAAAAAATTACAATGCAACTAATAGAGCCGTCATAATGACGGTTGTGGGAGACAAAGGTAAAATAACCAGATATGTTTTTTGTTCATTTATTTATTGAAAACACAACAAAGGACAACAGAAATAGGAAAAGTCAGATAGCAAGACCAACATAAGAGTAATGTAACTAAAGTTATATCACTTCAAAATCTGAAAACCGTCAAAATGACTGCCATGGGAGTTCTAGTGTTAAGTAGAAGTGAAACATATTAAACATGTGGGAACAAAACAGTAGGCCCGTGGGTCCAAAATGGATTACAAATGGTGGTTAAAAAGGACAAAATGTCAACAAAATGAGGGTACAAATTGTCAAAGGCCCTTAGCTCAAACTCATACAGATTCTTTTCACAGTGATGATGCTTTTTAGGATATGGGGAGACAACAAGGCGTGAGTCCTGTGTGTAATGATTTTGCTGTGTTCTTATTATATGGTACGGTTTATGGCAATAAATGACCATGCAAGGTGTGGATAATGTTTATTCTGTTCCTGGGTGCACTTCATCTTACTCTCAGCGCCTCGCAAAGGTTTTGCTTCCTCAAAAAAAGTATCAGGAGTCCTAGCAGTCCCTGTGAAGCTGGGGTGGTCCCTTGTGTATGTGTGTGTGAACAGAGGTTCTAGGATTTGTACTTGGTTGTGCGCATAGGTGTGTGTGTGAGTATCCAGAATGGAAGCTCCACTAATAGCTCTGTCGTCTCTGCGGGCTGTCTTGCAGGCTCTACTGACCTTGAGCTGGCGACTCTTAAATGATGACATGCCAAGCTTTCCACTCGCGCTCACCACCAAAGTTTGAGAAATATCGTGTAAACCCATGCATTAATCTTGCAACTCCTGGTTCATTAAGCACCTCAAATCGCCTTCTGCAACATCTACCTTTGGAGTCAAGTTATCTCCTCACTATAACCAGAAGCTGTGACATTGCTTTTTAATAACAACTGCACACACTAATACACACATTGTCCCCTTTTAGCTTATATCCTCCCTACACCGTTAGGGAGAGTTGGTAGTTATGGGTGTCTCATGCCGAAGACACTGAAGGCACACATATTACTATTGTACATACTTACTGCAGTTATTATTATCATAGGTGTCTAAGCTGAAGGTATCAAGGCACACATATTACTATTTTGCATATTTATTCTGCTTATTATCGGCGCCTATACCAAAGGCATTAAGGCACACATATTACTACTGTTCATACTTATTCCCATATTATTATGGGTTATTATGGGTGCCTCCATGCTGGAAACATGGAAGACATGCACGATGTTTTCCTGCTTTGGATCCCTCTAAATCAGCCATACGTCATTACAGAGACGTCATTCAAAGTGCAAACGGGTCACAAAGTATAAAACTATCACATACTGAGAGGAATTGCCAAAATCTTGTATAGTTTTGCCACTGTTTGAGCAAAAATCTTTTTTTAACAAAATGTCTCCCTCTTGTGATGCCATCCACTCTGGCTAGCAGGCCTGAAAATTAAACCAAAAAGATTTTCAAACAAATATCTGTCACGTGCACAATGTATGCTGTATGTAGACAAATTATACTTTAAAACATTGGCACACCCATCTTCTTTCAACCAACGTGACCATCATTGTTCTTGCCTTTATGGTTTCCTGTCAATTGGCCTCAGACCATGCAAATGTTGATCTACAAAATGCGTACAACCCCATTATAAATTAGCTTTTCCCTTTTCTTTAACTTCTCAATTGTTTTTAAACTGCCATAAAATATATAATTCAGATAGTAGCTGCATAGAAATTATATCTGTCATCATTTCAGCTATGGCTTTGACTCACATGCAGAAACACAAGGTGGTAATTTGAAGAACCGCCAGGGGGGAGGTAGGATGTTGGAGCCTGGGAGCAGAGAAGCAGAGCTGCTTACTGAAGGTGGGTATGAGCCAGAGGTTTTGATGAGTCAGCCTGAGGGTGAGGATCTTGGATGGTGAGCACGGTGGAGGGTAAGCAGGAAAAGTTTGGTCGAAGAAGGAAAAAATAATAATAATGAAGGTGAAGGAGATCTTGATCTAGAGGTACCTGGGTACACAAGTCAGCAGGGTCATGAGGAGAGGAAGAGATGAGCAGGGGAAATGTTGCAGGGAAGGATGGTAAGGAAATGGAGGAGGCTTACTGGTTGGTGTAGGAGATAAACACCAGGGAGAATGAGTGGTAATTCAGGGGAGAGGTCCGTGTGGTGGCTTGTAGCTGGTGTAGCTGGTCCTCTTATAGTTCTGATGATGGGTTGATAACCAACAGGTGTGCAGGAGCACACCTGCTCAGATCCACCCTACAGAAGCTCTGGTCCATCTGCACTCTCCAGTGGAGATCTAAAACTCCAAACACAAAACCAATCATATAAACAACTGGGATTCCTGACAGTGTGGCTGAACAACACACACTGTGGGACCAAACATGTCATATATATATATATATATATCTACGAATTGTTAACGTCAGGTGTGGGGTCTCTCAGGTTTTGAAAATCAACCGACAATTTTTTAATCTTGCAGTGTGAACCAGGTATAAGCCACTTTAACTATAAGCTTTATCAAAAAGAAAAGTTTTAAGCCTAGTCTTAAAAGTAGACACGGTGTCTGCCTCATGGGCTAAAACTTGAAGTTGGTTCCACAGAAGAGGAGCCTGATAACAAGATCTGTTTACAATTCTACTTGTAGAAACACTAGGAACCACCAGTAAACCTGCAATCAGAGAACTAATTGCCCTGTTAGCAACATTTGGAACAACCAGGTCTCTGATGTATGATGGAGCTTGATTATTAAGGGCTTTATACAGTACAGACCAAAAGTTTGGACACACCTTCTCATTCAAAGACTTATTAAACCTGACAGGGCACACCTGTGAAGTGAAAACCGTTTCAGGTGACTACCTCTTGAAGCTCATCAACAGAATGCCAAGAGTGTGCGTAGCAGTAATCAAAGCAAAAGGTGGCTACTTTGAATAGCCTAGAATATAAGACATATTTTCAGTTGTTTCACATTTTTTTGTTCTGTATATAATTCCAGATGCGTTAATTCATAGTTTTGATGCCTTCAGTGTAAGGACAACTCTTTGAATGAGAAGGTGTGTCCAAACTTTTGGTCTGTGCTGTATGTGAGAAGGAGAATTTTTTATTATATTCTGGAATAAACAGGGAGCCAATGAAGAGAAGCTAACTTCTTTTTAATTTTCATCAGAACTCTTGGTGCAGAGTTTTGAATCAGCTGAAGGCTTTTAACTGCATTTTGTGGTCATCTTCATTGTAAAGAATTACAATAGTCCAGCATTGAAGTAACAAATGCATGGACTAGTTTTTCAGTGTCACTCCTGGACAGAATATTTCTAATTTTGGCAATATTCTCGAAGGTAATGAAATGTAACCTTTTTAATATGGGATTTATGTGACATGTCCTGGTCAAAAATAACAGCACAGTTCTTTACTTAATTACCGCAGGACAATTTAATGCCACTCAAATTAAATGACTGAGTCAGCAGTTTCTATTTCAAATACTCTTGTCTAAAGATGACAACTTCTGCCTTGTTGAAATATAGAAGATAATATAAAGTCATCCTGGTTTTATGTCTTTAAGACATGCATGTAGTCTATCTAACTGGGTCGATTCATCAGGATATATGAAAAGATAAAGCTGAGTATCATCAGCATAACAGTGGAGATTTTAGCCTTTCTAATAGAAAATTGTGATCAGCTATATAAAATGCAGCAGTATGATCTAACAGGACCAATACAGACACAATCCATTATCTGAGGCCTTGAGAATATCATTAGTGACTTTCACCAGTGCTGTTTCAGTGCTATAATGATCTCTGAATCCTGTCTAAAACTCTTCAAACCGATCATTACTGTGTAAATGCTCACATGCTTGGTTAACAACTATTTTCTCCAGAATTTTAAATAAGAACCGAAGATTGGATATAGGTCTGTAATTTAATAAGTCATCTTGATCAAGAAAAGGTTTCTTAAGTAAAGGTTTGATTACAGTGACCTTAAAAGCCTGTGGCACATATCTGTTTACTTTTCTCTTGCTCTCGGTGGAAGACACACGCGTTCTCTCTCCCTCCCTCCCTGCTGATACCTGCTTCTGCTTTTGTCAGTATTTTTCTCAGAGCCTCGCTTTGCATATCCTCCAAACTTGTAAATTAAGGATTTGGTCAGCTGGACTCTCAACGTAATTAATCAAATTTTTTCGACAGGAAGACAGGGTAAAGGAGACCCTATTGTCCAGACACGACGTTCTTCTCTGGATACACATTGGATTCTTGGCAGCAGTGGAAGATTGTGTGCCTGACTACGATGTTGGTCGCGGACATAGAAAATGTGTACCTATTTGGACTTTTGATAACAGGATTTCTGCTTTTTGGAGTTGGTGGTTACCTGGCTTATCGAGTGATTCGCAAAACGTGGGCGGCTGTTCAAAGCGTTCCAAAGCTGCCTGCGATGTTGGATGGACTCTGTAGAGCGATCAACACTCAGACTGAAATGTTAAGAGAGCAGAATCGCAAGCTGGACGCGATTCTTGAACACAATCGCAGCCTGGCAGCCGTTGGATTCAGAGGTTAAAGGATATAATACCAGAAATTTATCTCCTGGATGTTATATAAACACGACACTCTTCCCCAGCACTCCCCTACCAGCTGATAGGACTATGCGGCCGATTGATAAAACTTCCACCTCTCTTCTCAAGGACATCAGTGTTGACAGTCTAATTCTTGCAAACACACTCAGACTTATATATATTCGCACCCTCAAGATTCCACCGTACCCTTCCTAAATCTTTACTTATGTGTGTGTTGCTTAGCCCTGCTGAAGTTTTTTGTACTACTTCAGACTCTATTCTGCTAAGAATAGTCTGAAATATGATTTTTTTTCCTCCTATCTTACTTTACCTAAATGTGTGATTTCATTACTTTTCATAGATTTTCAGATTTCTCAGAAGGATTACAAGCAAAAGCAAATATTATTAGTATTTGAAAATTTGACTACAGCTGTTTTTACACCAAAGACCAGAGATTTTTAGATTTCTTAGAAGGATTCATAGATTTTTAGATTTCTTAGAAGGATTGTATTACAACAATTTCATACCAGTGAAAGCCAAACATTGTTAGTATTTAAAAAGTTTGGACCTACCAGTGACCCAGCTTCTCTACTTAGACTTCAGTGAGTGCCCATGACTGTTACTATTTGAATGATGGGACCACAGCTGCCTCATACCAGCGACCTCAAGGATTAATATTATCATTTTTCTTCTAGCACAGGATGAATTCCTTACCACAGAGGACTTAATGAGCTAATTACCTCTAGTAGAAAGATTGGATTAGAAACAGTTCTTACCAGTAAACCCCCAGGGATTATTAAAGTCATTTGATTTGTTTTTCTGTGTTTGATTTTCTGTATCATTGTGGTGTTTTTCCTCATGTACAGCGCTTTAAGTGCCTTGTTGCTGAAAAGCGCTATATAAATAAACTTGACTTGACTTGACTTGACTAGGAATAGATCATATCTAAAATCGGAATGGTAATCAAAGGGACCACCTCATTACATAATTTGGTTGGGATTGGGACTAACATACAAAATGAGGATTTAGATGATGCTAATATTTTGATAACTCAGAAGGCTCAACTGGATCAAAACAGTGCAAACACAGATCAGGTTCTAGTTACCTTCAACGCTGTCTCACTTATTGATGATGTTATGAGTTATGTTTGGGAGCATGCCAATGATTTTATTTTTAATAGATTTAATTTTATTTATAAAGAATCCCATAAAGTCATTACTTTATTGACTTTAAAGATTATTAAAAATGGTCAGACAGGACAGGGTTATCAGGAAATACTATTATTTCTTCACGCCATATATCAGCACAGAGTGTTAAGGCAAAAGTGGGTAGGTCTGCAGATGTTTTGAACAAAGCCAACTGACTAAGATAGCATTAAAGGCTATATTAAGACTATCATGTTCAGTGTCAAAATGAGTGTTAAAATCCCCCACTATAATGACCTTGTCTGTATTTAGCACCAAATTAGGTAAGAAGCCTGAGAACTCATCTAAAAATTGAGAATAAGGGCCTCATGGACAATACAAAACAACAAACAGAGGTTGTTTTAGTTCTTTGCAATTTGGAATGAGGAAAACCAATGGTTAAATATTCAAAAGAATGTAGCTATTAATTTTCCTGGGACTATTTCATAATTTGGACTCAAAGATGGTTGCTACTCCTCCTCGCTTAGTCTTTCGAGGAATGTGAACATTTAAATAATTAGAAGGTGTCGACTCATTTAACATAATCCTCTTGCTACAGCCAGGTTGTTGTAAGACAAAATAAGTCCATCGGATTATCACAAATCAAGTGTTTAACTAACAGTCTTTGAAGAGGGATATCTCATGTTCATTAACCCACAATTAATTGTTTTTTATTTCTTTTCAGTTAATGTTGTGTTTATTTTTATTTGATTTTCATGGTTTGATTAGTTTTTAGTCTATTTGTGTCGGGGTTCTGGGGACTACTTCTCCCTTCTACCTTATAATAACCCAGGTGGAGCCAAGGACCTTGGTGGGGTGGGCACAGGGTGGGCACAATCTTCTCCGGAGCTTCAAAAGGGAGATGCAGCCTGCACTTCTTTGTCTGAGTGTTAGCCCACAGTGGTAACTAGTCTGGCCCTGAGAATTACTCTGCGTTTTGTCTCCTTAACGCTGAAGTTCTTTGTACTCACTTCTTGTCTGGTCCTCCTAGGTTTCCTGTGACATTGCCTCCTGGTTCTGACAAGGATATAAGCTCCGATCCAGTCTCCATTACCTTCCATACAAGCTCCTCGGACCAATATTGGCTGGCTGCCTCCTAAAGCTCCAGATCATCAAACATCTGCAAAACAAACCGGCTCACTCTCCAACGAGTCAAGTGAACCACCGCACACAGCTTCATTAACCGTTCCTAGTTGAAGGTTGGAAAGGAGAATGTGACTGAAACTTACCTCATCCATTTGGATCCTTCACCCGGAGAGATCCAACTTCCCCAAGCTTCTTACCGTCTCCTCCTCTGGCGGCTTCTACCTCCTCACCCTGTAAGCAAACAATTCCTTTCACTTTTCACTCTTTTATGAAAGAAACCAAACTCACCACTCTCTCCTTGTGCAGCTGATCCCCACCGCTTTCAAGTGCTGATCCAGGCGTTCTGTTACCGATTCAATAAACAAACTTTAGAACTGTTTTCGAGTCTCATGAGTTTATCTGAATGTGGGTCAGAGCTGTTAACATTAAGATAACAATTTGATTTTGGCCGTGTCCAAGACACTGCCTCAATAGGATAATGGGTGGGTAATTGTACATAAACTGCAGAGAGGTGTGTTAAACTACAACTCTGTTTCCTGGTCTGGACCCGGGGTTGTCAAGAGTTCTGGAGAGCTAATCAATTCGAACAGATCCCTAAAAAGAAGAGCTGCTCGGTCCAAAGTTGGATGAGATCCGTCTCTCCGGATCAGACCAGGTTTCCCCAAAATGCTAACAAATCAATGTAGCCCACATTGTTTTCAAATAAAATGAAAAGGAGGTATTAAAGGTGATTAAACCACACTAGGGATGAAGAAGGGGAATACACCAGTGCGGCATAGAGAATGGCAGTGATGCTGCACGTACTCGGCTGCCCTGA
The DNA here is from genome assembly GCA_036173005.1 of Crenichthys baileyi. NCBI lineage: Eukaryota > Metazoa > Chordata > Actinopteri > Cyprinodontiformes > Goodeidae > Crenichthys > Crenichthys baileyi. The sequence continues at coordinate 452,632 of JAHHUM010000641.1, forward strand.
GGAGTGTGTCACATATAAAACAGCTTGATGTGGAGACTTTTTCCTGCCAAGCACTCTATTGTGTGACACCGTGTACTCGGTCGTAAAAATTGAGCTTTGGATGGACGTCCGTGGAGTCAAGTATGCCCGACTATGTTTTGCGTTTAAAAGTTTCAATCCTCCTCAGCTCTGAAACAAACTCCCTAAGTTCTGCAGGAACAGTTGGCTCCTTTAAAGCAGGAAGGACAATTTAATACAGCTTTCCTCTGATGGTCAAATAATATTTAATAATTTCCTTTACTTTTCTGATAAAGACATTGATTTAGCTTATGAGGGCAGCTGAAAAAAAATTACTTTGCACAAATTGTGCGAACAACTGCAGAGATATCATTTTGTGAGGCCCAACATGATTTCACCTCTTCAGCAGTAATGGCAGGTAAGTGAATGTATGGCATAACAGAACATACCCTATATTGCCAAAATTATTTTTCTGTCTACTTTTACATGTACATGAACTTTGATGACATCCTATTTTTAATTAATAAGGTCCAATTTGTTGATGGACCCACCATTTCCAGCAATACCAACTTTAACTATTCTGTAAACATCTTCCACAAGGTTTAGGAGTGTGTTCATTGTTAGATTAGAAAACCATAATTGCAGCCTCTGCTCTAATTCATCCCAAAGGTGCCACAATGGATCCAAACACACATGACAAGGAAACACCCTTCCGACATGAGGTGGAGCATTTATTAAAAGAAAGCCATTGTTGAATAAAAGTCAAAAGAAGTCCTATTTGCACTTTGCAAAGATTTTAACAATTTGGTATATATGCAAAATGCTAGGTTCCTTTGCTTTCCAGATCTTGTAATCGTTTGAAAATTATCCCAGCAGATTCATGATCAGCTGGTCCACTAAATTAGCTGATACGGAGGGTTCATACAAACTGCAGGCTTAACCAAGGTACCTCTACATATAATCACAGATATTGGTCGGCTGAACAAAACAGCACCAAATGTAACAACTGTGGTATGAAATTGTAGACTGTTCGTATCAAGTAAAGTAGCATTCCAAGTTTGACTTGTTTTAAGCTGAAAAAGTGAAATAAAACGGACAGTAGTATGACTGACTAGCTTTTAGCTTCTACAACTCCGAAAATGTATTTACATTTTTTACAACCTAACAGTGATATGACATCTTTCTACTACAGGCAGTTGTAACTGTGCCGGCGTATGGTTCTCTGGTCGGTTTCAGGGTCCGAGATAAGTTCATGCTGGCGTGATCCACTCCAGGAACCGGCCTCTGGCATGGTACAAAGCGTTCCAAAGGTTTGGTGTGAAGGCACTGTAAGTCTTCAAGGGGATCAGGTAAAGGAGATCAGGTTCTCTGGTTCTCTTGCATTGAAGGAGCATTTAAGGAGGCCTCTGATGAAGCATTGGTGTTTGAACACATTGGTTTTTCATCCTATTGCCATTAATACCATTACAATTGTCTTGGGACTATTATTTCTTGTTAAACAGGCGCATCTTGTTGCTTCTATAAAAACAAATCTGTAAGGCATTCAGCTTGATTTATTACTGTGCTTATTGAAACGTAGAGTTTTTTTTTACATTGCTACAGGTTTCACATTTTGTAGAACCTGTGCTATTGTTTTCTAACATCTCAAAAAACATTTGATTTGTGTTGACTTTCATTTTACACAGTCACTAGAATGTGTAATACAGGATGTTCCTTACAATATACAAACACCAAGGCCTGAAATATATAAGATGTGCTATTAGTTAAAGTCTTCTGCCCAACCTTTCTACATACTCTGCTCCATTGCTGCACCTTATTCAAAATGGGGATTTCTTTAATTCTGCTCTGCTGTAAAAAAACAAACAAACCAAAAAACAAAAGCAGATGCAGCAGAAATAAGCTATTTGAACTTCAAGGTCACAGTTCTGCTATATAGAACTAATATACAGTTGAAGTCAGATATAATCGTAAAATCCCTATTCCAATGAAATTGGGATGTTGTGTAAAACGTAAATAAAAACAGAATTCAATGATTTGCAAATCCTGTTCAGCCTATATACAACTGAATACACTGCAAAGACAAGACATTTAATGTTCAAACTGATAAACTTTATACATATCTTACAAATATTCACTAATTTTGAATTTGATGCTTGCAATATGTTCCAAAAAAACTGGGACAGGAGCATGTTTACCACTCCTGTAAACAACAATGCATTCAATAAGCAACTTCAGTTGCTCAACAGTCCAGGGTCTTTGTTGTCATATTTTGTGTTTTATAATGCGCCACACATTTCTAATGGGAGACAGGTCTGGACTGCAGGCAGGCCAGTCTAGTGCTTGGACAAAACCTGTATGTACCTTTCAGCATTAATGGTGCCTTCACAGATGTGCAAGTTAGCCATGCCATGGGCACTAACACAGCCCATACATCACAGATGCTTGGTTTTGAACTTGCTTTGAAAACAATCTGGATAGTCCTTTTCCTCTTTGGCTCAGAGGACAAGATGTCCATGGTTTCCAAAAACAATTTGAAATGTGGACTCGTCAGACAACAGCACACCTTTCCACTTTGCTTCTGTCCATCTCAGATGAGCGCGGGCCCAGAGAAGCCGGCTGCATTTCTGGGTGTTGTTGATGAAGTTCGCTTTGCGTAGTAGAGACTTGACTTGCACTTGTAGATGTAGAGATAAACTGTGTTAACTGACAGTGGTTTTCCGAAGTGTTTCTGAGTCCATGTGGTAATATCTGCTACAGAATGATGTTGGTTTTAAATGGAATACCTCCTTAGGGGTCAACGGTAACGGGCATTCAATGTTGCTATTTTACAAACTGTTTATCACTCGGCGCAGCACAACACTGAAAAAACCTTTTTCACCATAAAGGCGAAACAGGATGTAGTCTTTGCCTCACTGGGTTCGTCCGGACCACGAACATAAAGCATCTGTTTCATGGAAAGGAGAAATAATCACGTCAGGGCAGAGGACCAAGGTTAACAAACTGTAACAGTCTAGAGGAGGAGAACAGAACAGAAGGAAAACAATCAGTAGCTGGATCATGCGTAACGACGCAGCACAGCCTCTGGATCGGTTCACTGTTCCTCCCGCACCCCATCCAGGAGCTGCAGGTTCAGCGTATTTTCCCATAGTGAACAGATCCACTACTGCTCTGCTGAATCTACTCCAGATCTGAGAGATCAGGTCGGGATGGAGGCTCATGGATACGACATCCGCTCCTTTGTTTGGGAAGCCAAGGATGCACACTGCTCTGATAGAGAGCAGATTTGTGTGCGCCCAGCATTATAGGGAAAATATAAAAAATAAATATACAAAATAAAGAACAGAAAGATAATATAAATAAATAAATCAGTAAGTGGGGATAATGTTGTTGGGACCCCATCCATGGGTTACAGCATTAAAGGCCAGTAAGAACCTTTCTGGAACTTTCAAAATAAATTGCATTAACTTCCTTCCAGCTCAGCCAGGAACAGGAACAAGGGGTTTTCAGTGGCCTTCCCGTGACGTCACTGTCGGAATAAAAACCCCGCGTTATAAAAAACAGACCTCTTCCACACAGGTCCCCAGCAGAGCTGGAAGGAGAGACAGCGCGCTAACGTCTCTTTGCTGGCAAGCAGACATGACTCTTCAACTTGGATCCATAGTGACTACGATCACATGCAACAAAGTTAAGTAATGATTTGCTGTTCGAGTATTCTGCATTTATTCTGGTAAAGGGTGTAATATGACAAGCGTGACTTGGCTTTTCTGCTGAGGTCTCCAGAAGCAGCCCTAATCAAAGCAGATTTCCCTCACAACCTGGAAAAGAAGGCCGGGCCTGAATCACACACCTTCCTGTGTGCACGTCCAGGTAGCGAGAGATACGTGCCTTTGTTTACCCACACGTGGATGCTTTTCTCATTGCCCAGGACAACTTATCTTCAGCACGGTTCACGTATGAGGTAGTGTTTGGGCAGAGAAGATTAGTTTAGAGTTAAGTAATTGAAATAATATTCGTTTAATGATGTTTGTTTTTGTTGTGTTAAACTCAGCCACAGTAAGTGCTAGCAGACTAGCACTCAGCTAAGGATGTGTTCTGTGTTTCTGTTTTTAATGTTAAAACAAACTTTATTTAGAGGGTGGTTTTTCAGCAAAGAAGATCCGCCTTATGCATTTCAACCCTTTATTAGTGGTATTTTAAAGGTATGTGTTTGATTCTATTAACCAGCTAGAAGCTTCTTTTGTTAGGTCCAATCGCTAACCACTAAGAACACGTGCTCACCCAGTTTATGATTCAGCTGAAGATCATTTACCCAGAAAGGTTGTTAGTTTCCAATCTAGGAAGTAATATTTCTATAAATATTATTTTTCTAAACGTGATAACTAATTAAACACCATTAAGGCCAATTTATCCAGAAAGGTTTGGTTCTTATTATATAATAATATTAAATAATTATTTTAACATTTCCTTAATAATATTTCTTTAGATATTGTCTTAATAAATAAAGACAGCTAATTAAACACCGTTGAGAATTGGTCATCCAGAAGGTGGGTTTTATTCAGCAAAATGTTATTTTATTAAAATAATGTTTTATCTGATCTTGCATTGTAAATGGTTGTTTGAAGGTATACCAATTATTGCCTAATTTAGTTCCAAGACTAACTTAACTTCATTTCCAGGTTCTTCAAGATAATCCTTGGTTCTCAATCATAAACATTGCATGGTAATGTTGCATCACTCTTTCAGTCATGGTTGTCAACCGTCTTTGTTTCACTTGTTTATATTGTACATAGCCCATTAGTGTTCCTTATTCTTTCATTCTGCTTGGTAGTTTAGTTGGGTTGTTTTAGCATAGTAAAGAGTTTGTTGATTGAAATATGTTTGTCTTTGAGTTGACTTATTTTTGTTAATAAATTCTTGTATTTTAAGAAATTGTGTGAATTCATTCCATGTGTGTGCAGAGTTTTGCTGTTCAATAATGTCAGAGCTTGGCTCATCCCTTTCAATTTTGTCCTAATACCATTGCCTTACTGGGCTGGTATTCACAGGACAACCCCTAACAGACTGAAATATCATTTAATAAAAAATTAAAGTATCTATATTAAATAGTATATTCATATTCATAATCACAACAATGTGTACAGTTATCAACCAAGGATACATTCAGCTTGCCTCTGCCTTCACAGAGTCACAAATCAACTATGCCTCCCACCCCCTGATCACGCTGTGTTCACTCTGCTTTTCTGTGTTGTAGTTTCTGTCTCTTCTCACAGCTCTGATGGAGATGGAGCCAAACCTGACGACTCAAAGCGATGCAGGAGCGATCATACCTGCCATCTGTGCACGGTGCTGTTATGAATTATGGCTGCCTTTGGGACACGCAAAACACTGACAGACAAACAGATAACATAACATAACAGCAATGACCAAATGATAACATTACATAATCTCATGCTGTGTTTTACTGAGAGTTACCTCGCCTCAAGATACTGGAGGCTTCATGTGAAAGTAAAAGTATATGGGATATGTCATCCAAAATCCACTTTTTTAGCCTTTAAATAAATTTTGTTGTGTACTTGGAGTCTGTAGCAGTGGAGAAAAGTTTAATTTAGTCTCTCCAGGTGCTGCATAGATATCTTTATAGTCTGTTTGGGTCATGTTTTTCAGTCCATTCAGTCTTCTCTATCATCTGTTAAATTTTTCCAACTGTTACGTCACAGTATTTGCTGCTGAACAGCTAAATAAGCTCATGGACTTCCGGCTGATCGATTTCACGTAACGCACATTTATTTCTCGCTGTGATTTTGTAAGTATGCCTACGCTAAAAGAAGATAAGTTTGGTTGTTGGGTGTATTAACCCACACAATTCCTTACCGTGCCTTCTGCATATGTTAGTACTGTGTGCTGGTTTTAGCTCCTTGAGGACAGAACCGTACCGGGTGTGTTTTGAATATTATTATTACATAAAAAGTTTTGCATTGTTTTTGCAGTTTTTGTCTCGTTTCTGTGGCACTAGATAATTGTTATCAAACTACAAAAATGTATGTACGGGTTAAATTGGAGCGCACCTTGACCTGTAGGAGGGCGGAGCGCCTCAATGGCATTTAATGAGTTGCTCTCAGATGCACCTCAGAACAGGGGAAAAGGGGGGCCTGTTGAGCTACAATAACAAGAAATTCAGACAAAAGCATTGCAGTTCCAATTTATATAGAGCACAACTGAATGATTTAAGTGTGAAAAGGACGGATTTAAAAGCATGATTTGACCCTTTTATGGCATCTTTTACTGTCTAATTAGTTAGATCAGTATAATTATCTGACCACTTGAGGGCACCCTTAGAGCATTGAAAATTCCTTCCCAGAATGTCAGTTGATTAATTCACATAAAAAAACTAAATGATGTCACAGAAAAGTAACATACCTGGTCCTGCCTTAAAACTGACTTAAAACAGGAATGGTTTAGTCTCAAAACATGTCAGACATTGTGGAAAAAAGGTGTTTTATACAGTGTGTAAATATATCCAATGTGAATCTGTAAGTGAATAACATGTCAAAAGGCCATTAGCCAGATTTTTACAGGGAAAAATGTTTACATGTCTATGAAAGCTGTCAAACATAGTTTTAGTATGGAAGCTTTACGTCAAAGGCCAACATGAATTTGTTCCCAAGCGAAGACTTCACATAGCAACCATCTCTCTTTATATTGTTGGTAAACAAACTGATGACTTCATGTTGCCATAAAGCCCGATGGAGTCCAGTTGGATTGCTCTGTCCTGTGCCTCGTTTCATCTTTTGAAGCAGGCTTCACCATCCAATTAGTTTTAAATTACTAAGGAGAGAATCCAGGCAGCACCAACAGGCAATGAGGATGGGATTTTGAGCTCACCAGTGTGAGGCAGGGAGTTAGCAAGCAACAGGGCTGGCATGTGTGGTTTATGGATGACTTCTTCTGGAGCTCATGGGAAGCTTCTGTCTGTACGTAGCTCCTCTGTGGCTACATTATCCCGCTGATCCAATAATCAATTTAGAAATGAAGGAAAAATTAAGATAGACAGGGACGAAACATATTCCTCCTGGTGGTTTTTATTCTCTGTGAGAAAAAGAGGCAATTTAAAAAGCAGCGCATCTTTGTCAGTGTTGCTTCTTTTTATTTCTGTGTGATTATAAAGGATAAAAGCTGGGTTTTGTATTTGTATCTGCAGAGGAATGGGTGAGAATCATTTCTAAGGGTAATGAGCTCAGTTTGATTGATAAATCATATCAAATATCAAATTTGAGACCATAATGAAACATTTAAATGCGGCTCACCTCTTTTCAGCATGAGGTAAGTCAGCCATCATGGCATCTTGGTCCAGGAGAAATTAATGGTATTCATAGGTATTCATAGTTTTCTCAGTGTGACAGATTAGTCCAGAAAGTGGGTCAGCTTTACAGGTCGGTGGGTTGCACATCTGGGTTAAGGCACAATGCCCATGACAGTCAGGCATCACTACACACTGTATCCCTGCAATAAGCTACCCTAAAGCCATCTCAAAAGGGCTAGGTACAGTACAGATTGTGGTCTACAAAGATTAGAATTACAGTACAATAGTTTCCTATTTTCTATGTTGTAGGAGGGCTTGTCTTCTTCTAAAATTATGTCGTATCTAAAATAACTGCTTTAGTTTAGGTCCATCAAAATGTATTAGAGCTAATCAAAATAAATTCTCATGTGTGTGAATGCCGTCTCGAGGGCAGAAAATATGACCATTATATCACTTCATTGGTTGTTATGCTCTAAATAAGTTTCATCTGAATGGCTGTTGAAAACCTATTTGGCCCCTGACAGATTTTTTGTTTTTGCTTTTTTGTCATGCAGGTTTCTGTTTTTCAAACAACCACCTGAGTGAATACCAAGGGTAGTTTTCAAATGATGATTTGACTTGAATGGAATAAAGATAACAAAACAAACCTAAATAAACGACTGTTCGCTATTACTGGCAATGGGTATTTAACATCACTGTGGACTTTGGCCAGCAATTCTTTCCAGAGTCATGCGGATGAGTTGTATGCAAATAACTGAATTTACGCTCAACCGACTGAAAGTGCGCACAAGACTGGCTAAGAGTAATTAACTTAATGCAAGACTGAAGGAAAGTGCACGGAGCCGAATGAGGATGAATGTTTTACAAAATAAAATAAAATTGTTAGGACTTGTGAGATAGAACCCCAGAATGCAGACGAGCAGGCAGCGTGATGGTAAGTGAAAAACAATTTAATAAAAAACAAAAACTCACTCTCAGAAGAGGCAGGAACAAAACAATAAACTGACAAGCAGGACAGGCTTGGCATGATCCACAAAACAAGACATGATTTGAGAATGTTTGCGCGCCGAATGACAGAACAGGTGTGTATTTACAGGGTGTGACCAGGTGAAACAAGAAGACAGATTAATAGGTGCAGGTGATCTGAATAAACTTAATTGACAGAAGAACAAAACGTGGCTGGAGCAAAACAGAGACTCTTGAACACAAACTAACAGAAACTAGAAAAACATGAAACAAAAGCATAACCAGATCCGAAAACCAAACTTGACAAAACATGAACAAGACGACAAAACTAAAGCATGACCAGGAAAATAAACAGTTCAAAACTTGAACTGTGAATAAGGCCAACAAAAACCCAAAAACACCCACAAATCATAACAAAAATAAAATAAAATGAAATGATAAAGATGTCTGACGAAGAAACTTTAAACATTTATTAACAACTGCAAAAATGTGCATATATGTGTTTTAAATCTTCATAAACATTTCAACCCGTCATTTACTTATCTGAAGCACCAGCATTCTATGTGTATTTGAAGATTTATGAGCGGAAAAAATAATGACAAAATTTCTGTGTTTTACTCTTGTTTAGAAATATAAAGAGGTAGATTTCAAAAGTCTAACTACTAGTTATTTTTCTAGTGAATTTATTATACATAGACCTAAAATTAAATGTGATAACTCTCAGGGTGTATTCACTCCACTAAAGTCTTTTGTTCCACTTGTTTGGTCCGGATCAAAAGTGGACTTTGTTTTCTTCGTTTGGTGCGTTTCGCTTTCACATTGTGCTTTTTCCAAGAGAACTAGAACTTGTTAACAAAGCCATGCTTATTGCTATTCCAGTGATCTCCATATCTGAATATATGCCCATTGCAAGAGGTTCGACTGCTAAAGTAAACGTTAAAGGGGGATAATAAAAGCATCTTCTTTTAACTGAATGTTTTTTATATATTCCTGTTTGTTAATACCTTAACTATTGGATTTAGATATATCAGCTGACCCTATTTTAAGAATATTTTACCACAGCTAAATCTTCCTAATACATTAAAGGGAAAATGCCACTCCACCTTATCAAAAGCCATTTCTGCATTAAGTGCCTTGTTTGAAGCCTTCTTAACACCATGGATAACATTGAGTGCCCTTTTAACGTTGAAGTCCTACGACAAATCCATTTTGATCCCTATAAACTATAATTGGGAACGTCTCTTGTAGCGTCTTTGCTTGGACTTTACACAAAATTCTAAGATCTGAACTTTAATTTAGTATTGTTGACATTTTTAGGACTTAGAGAAATCTCTCTGAAGACTCTGAAGAATGTGTTTTAGAAAAATAGTGGTACACACTGATCTGGTTGGTTTAATGTGGTTTGTGATGTCTCCTCCCCCAGAAATTCTGACCTTACAATCCATCAAGAACATTTGCCAAACCGGTCAGCGATGATTGACTGACCAGCCGCTTTATTTGCAAGAAAGGTCTTTGTTTGCAGCCTAAGCTTTTTTACATGTCTGTTTTTGTTCCTATAAGGCTTTACCCGTGTCCCATCCATCCAGACAATAGATGCTCCAATATAGCTAATTATCTACAGTAGCTTTCAACTATAATATTAGAATTTAGCTTGGTAAGTTATTCACAGTAGGGCCAGACCTAACAGCCTGCCTGCTTCATAATGACCTCCTGGCTGATTTGAACAGGTGTGGGCGCCAGGATTTCCTTTTAGGACAAGCAGAGGAACAGGTCGGAACCACCTGAACGAATCCAGTTAGTTCTGTAAGTGGTGAAACAGCTTAATATTGGACCAAATAAGGTGCTTTCTCCTGTTTTCCTTACAAGGTTCTGGTACTGAACAGTGACAGAACAAGGCTGGTTCTGAATCTTGGTTGTTTTCATTTGCCTTTCCGCTCTGAGATTAACGTAGAGATTAGAAATAAAATTAGGCTGTAAAACCCCCTTTTTGGGGCTTCTGGGAGACTGATAAATGCTTAAAAATATTCTTTACCAGTTTAATTAATATTTTAAACCTTTATTTTCTAGTCATGCCTTCCCCTTTATTCCGTATTCGGTAGATTAATTAGCATTATATTATACGTTTGTGTTTTAAGCTCAGTTAAGTGATATTAGGTTGGTTAATAATAAATGTAATTCTTGATTCCGTTGAATATTTGCTCTCGTTGATTTTCTTGTAATCTTTAGTTGAAATGTTAGTTTTAACATTGTTTCTAAATAAATTTAAGAAATGTATTCTGGTGTTTTTTTGTATGTAATAGGGATTGCTGCCTTGACATGTCAAGAATTTATGCTTTCAGGTGATTTTTGATAGATTAAGAAATTGGTTTATGAACATTAATATAATTCAACTTTACAATGTGAATTAAAACAAATATGCTCCCATTTCAAACCATCTGCTTTTGCCAGAACAAAAACAACAACATTCATTCAATAGCTCACTTCAGCTTTCTGAGAATTATACTAACTTCTGAATTTTTCACTAAGTCACTCATACTTTAATCACCCCAGCCCTACAATTAATCATCTGTCTGTTTAGTGTGATTGCAATGAATATTCAGTACCCTCTGAAGTTTTTCACCCAACCCTTCCTTCTTCATCATCCTAATTATATTCATGCAGTCGCCCCTTGGCGTAGCAGCGCCTGTTTGCCTTGCTCACTCAGCCTCCACCTTAACAGTCATTAAGAAAAATGACACAAGTGCAGGTAGTGAGAGTACCTCAGAAATGAGTTTAAAGGCAGACGCCATAAAGCTCGCTGGGATGAATTCCCTCTCTGCCTGGGGAGTCGTAAATTACCATGCGTTACTTCCTGACAGCTGAGAATCAGAGCAACCTGTCATTGAAAGTGTGAGTCTGAAGTCCTTTAAAAACTCTCTTACACATGGTTACATGTTGATTATTTGATCCTGAAAGTTAGTGTTGCGTCCAGGGGAGAAGCTTCTGTATTGGGAGCTTTAGTGGTTAATGGGTATGTATTACTTTTAGCCACTTAGCTTGGCATTGCATAGCTTGCTGGCTTGTTAGTTTTGCATGCATGAACACGATAAAACCCCTCACTTGGTAACAAATCCTATCAAATATCATTATTTCTCCCATGGCTTTTGCTTCAATTCAGGCAAAACAAAACAGCTGGATTTATGTTATTTAGACAGAAGTTAGGTGGTTTTGACCAAACATTGGATTACAAATTTAGCCCTGTAATTTTTCAAAAACTGCCATTTTGAACAGTTTGCTGTGTATCAACATTAATGTCCATGGGTTGTGATAAGAATTTTAGCTCACATCAGAGAAGGAGTTTGTTTACTTAAGCTAACATTAGACCTGCAAGGAAGTTAGCAGCTACTACTAGCTATGTTCAACGTTTACACTTTGGCCAAAGAAATAGTAATATAATGAAGTCAAAATGTACAGGCTAGGTATATTTGTAATGTATAACGCATTTAAAAGTTTTCTTTTTTTTGTTTCAGCATTGCTGTTTATTAGCAGTAAAGATTTAATAATTAATAAGATGTTGTAGTTTTGACTAAAGATGGTCTAAGTAAAATAGAAATGTGATAATTGTTACAGTAATACATATCGGTTATAAAATCAAAACTCTTATTAGACTTTATGAGGTTGCTGTCTGTGTATTTGGATTGATGAGAATTAAAATAAAAATAAAAACTATTCTAACCTAATTCAACAAAATATTACTTGATTGGTAACTTTAGCCTACTTTGTGACTGAAAACCTAACCTAGTATGCTGTGACAAACCCATAACCCAACCCTATTGTTTTAAATCAACCCAGGCCTAGATCTGTCCATTTTATCATGGATTAGGTTAGCTACGTAACCCAACTTTTTTTTAAATTATTATTAAGGTGAATATATTTCAAAAGTAATGAGCTTGGAGATTGGATGTGGGTGTCTGTGCAATGTGATGTGAGAACTTACACATTTTATATTTACTTCTACGAAAAACTCCCATTTTAATGAAATCTAGAAATATATAAAATCATATAATTATGTGTGTAAAGGTTTCACATTATAAAGTTACTGAAAAGAAATTACTAATGCTTAAAAAGGAAATTTACAAGAATAATGCAACAGCTACAAATCGATCAATATTTGTATTTAATTTTTTTTCCTTGGCATTTTAGGCATTCCATACAGAAAAGCTGGTTGTCTACATGTGCCAGGGTAGTTTTGCTCTACAAAACTTACATCTTAAGATAAAATCCTAATTGCATTATTAACTTTAACAAATCAAAGGTGAATCCTGCATCAATGTTGGCAGGTCACATTGATGTTATTGTAACTTGTGCTTGTATGACCTTCAACTATTTTGATTATCTGTGTGTCAGTGTGTGTGTTGGTGGGTGGGTTTGTTGGACTGGAGTTTACAGCTGTTAGAGTAACTGCAACGGTAGAAGGCCTGCAACACACAGCACTCAAGAGTAGTAGAGGACATGTGGACTCAGTTCAGGGAGGCCCCAGCAGCTCCAGGCAGACATACACAGGGCGTCACCCCAGGTCAGCCCGACCCATCCAAAATGCCATACCCCGCCACGCAGGCCAAGCCCCGGGACCTAATCCACCCACCAACCCCTGACAGAAAGACCGCCACGCAGGGGAGACACCCCCCTCCAGATTGTTTGTTTCATGGCTATTGTTCAGTGTTTTGGAACGTTAAAGATGTATTGTGACCTTATAACACCTGATAGTGTCAGTTATAAAAACAAAAATCGGTGATTGGCCAGAAAATTGCAATCGGAGCACCTCTAGTGATAATAAATAACAGCAGCAATGTGCATCCCTGACTGATGTCCTTTTCTCAGGCTCTGTATTGAGAATTAGAAGACATAAACAACTCCCCCAATGCTGCTGTTCCTCATTCTGATGGACCTCCTACAGCTGTCAACTGATCATTGGATGGCTGATCCACATTTTTTTTTAAATGAATGACTTTATTTTTAGATGAATTTGCATTGTCTGACTGTCTAGCCATTCTAACATGTTCCTTAAGTTACAGTTGAGCTAAATGATGTTAGCAGACAGGTACTGTCATTGTTACAAGATGAAGTTAGAATATGATTTGTAGCTTCTGATAGATCTGCTTCACTGTTTCTGTTTTTCACCAGCTGAATGGTTGTTGGACAGTATTTCTTCTGTGAATAGGCCAGGAAAAGACCATGCCAGGTAGCAAATAAATTATGATTGTTTTTTAAAAAGTCATAAATATCTTTTAACTCCATATCAGGCCCATTTTGCATCTTCCTGTTGCCCAAAAAGCAATAAAGTTTATTTTAACTTTTTATTCATGTGGACTTGATCAGTGTGAACAGAACTTGTCTCTGCTTAGTTTTTCTTTTAGTTTGTAAAAGTAGCAAATGACAAAAACTAAGAAATAAGTCTGTCACTGAAAAATGGGAACACTGTATCCCTGATTTAAATGCATGAAGTAGAAAAGATGTTCAAGGGGGGGTTTTCCATCTTCCCTCTTATTTGTGATTAGCTTAAATATATTTCACAAAATAGTCTTTTCCACATTCTTAGTGTGAACCAAATACAGTAACAAAGCTTTGAATGAAATGGTAAAGAACATTAGTTTTTGCTCCATTTAAATATTCTTCAGAAAATAGTTGCAGATGAAGTAATCAGACTGTTTTCTCGCTTGTAAGGAACAAAGCTGCTCTAAATGTTTGGAAGGAACATTTCCCTCTTACTCAAGTTATTTGTGTTTTTTTTTTGGATGTAGTACATGTTGGATATGTGCTTTTGTTGTATATTGAGAATCTGATTTATGGAGGCTAGTTTAATAAACATAAAGCAACGTTGCATAATAATGCTACTGTAGCTTATGTGCTGCTGTGAAACCATATAGGTGAGGTGACTATGGCTCATTAGGAAGACTAGTCGTCTTGCAATCAGAAGGTTGAGGGTTCAATTCCAGCTTCCTCCTGCCATATGTCGATGTGCTCCTGGGCAAGGCACTTAACCTCAAGATGCCTACCGATCTGCGTATCGGTGTATGTATGTGTTAGCGTTAGTGAGCGCGATTGGGTGAATGTGGCTCTAGGGTAAAGCGCTTTGAGTGGTCTGTATGACTTGCAAAGTGCTATATAAGTTCAGTCCGTATTCCATTTTAAATGTAGTGCAACCATTATTTTAAAAATCCATAATCTCAACTTAATAATTTATGTTGAATACATAAATACAGTGCTATATTTAAAATGCCATTTTGATCAATTGTAAATCTAAAGAGAAATATTTTTCTTGGTTGAATGACAATAATTTTTATTTTAAAACTATTATATGGGGTATGAACAATTCTTGGCTTAACTGTGTTGTAGAAATCATAAGGAGCAAGTGTTTGAAACCAGGCAATATGTAGAGTCCTTGAAATTATTGTGTTCCAGCGAATGCTTTTTCTGATCATTTTAATATACATGGATGTAGTTTATAGTGGATTTTAAGCCAATTCATTTTTACAACTTAAAAGACAAATATTGAAAAAAGGAAAATATATTCCCATACAGAACACTGGAATTAACAGATGTTGGTAAGACTGCACAATGCCCCCCCCTTCACTCAGTAAACCAGAAACACACAAACCTACGGTTCTTCAGTTTTAGTTTTCACATATATTATTTTAGGGACCTGAAAGGGTGAAATCAGAATACATTGGAGGCGCAAATTCAAGATAATGTGACTGCTTGGTAGTGGATTACTTTTTGTTTTTTAATTGTTGGTTCATAGTCAAGCTATTCACTACCTCTAAATGTTCTGTACAGAATGGAGCCTGTGCTGGTGTCATACCTGCACCCTTTTTTGTTCCAGCCATCTGTTTCTTCCTTTATTTTGATAAATGAAGTCTAAATGTTTGTGTCACTTCTAAAATTGCTGCCATTATCGTGCATTGTGTTCCTGCCTAATGGCGCATGATAACTTGTTTGGTAAACAATGTAGCTGTCACCATCGAACAATGTGACTTTGGGGAGCAAAATGTGTCATAAGTCCAATGACAATTACCTATTTCATAATAGCAGTTCAGAGCATAATTGGTTTCATATTCACTTATGTGGATATTACAAGTCAGCCACATTTAACAATAGTTTGTTCAATCACGTTTGACACTTTAGATATTTCTGCGTAAACATAGCTGACACATACAATTCAATTACAGCAATTATAATAACAATTATTCTCATCTTCTTTGAAATGTTGATGTTGCATATTTAACATTGTTACATTCCCCTAAAGGCAGTGTAGGGATATGTGGGGGAATAGTGTTTAACAGTAATAGCCAAAGAAAGAAGAGTCAGCAGAAAAGCAAGTAAAATAATGTTTATTTTGAAAAAAACGTTATTGTAGAACAAGAAGAGGACCTGGAAAGAAAACGCAAGCTCCCTCTTTAGCTCAAGCCACACCGCTCAGCCACAAAACCAAACCAAGACTAGTTTTCCTAGACTTAAAAACACTTCTCTAAGGAAACAACCCTTAATTCAGCACACTTAAAACACCAGGCAAACCAAGCCTTCACCAAAGTCTCTCCAAGCTCATGCAGCACACATGCTGCCAAATGGCCCACTGGCAAAGAGACCAGCTCCTCTCCCAGTTTTAACCCAGCTTGTCGAGGGCAAAGTGGAGCTGCATCCTCCTGGTTGCAGAAACCCAACAGCAAAGAAACAACAGAAACTCGGGGAGGAAAAGGATCCACTCACATGCAGACACTGCTGCATGTAACAAACATGCACACACAGTCAAGTTTTTATTATTGTCCATGTGGATTGCACAACACCGCATGCAGATATAATTACAATTTTTGTGAATTAACACCCATAATCTATTTTTATGGGACATTTGATTGATAGACAGCACGATAAAAGAGACTGAGGTGATGCCATATTTGATTGTGTACACAATCGCAACAGACTGTCGAGTGGAAAGTGAAGAAAATCTGCTCACGAACTGAGAAACAAAAATCACATATATTATGTCTCTAAACCATCTTTGACTTTTTAAGATAGACTTATGCTCTGACTGATGCAGTTGTGTAAATCACTATATGGATCCCGACCAGTACAAGTCCTTAACTAAAATAAATGAAATAACCAGCAGACAGGGCCCTGATAAACCTTTAAAGAAAATATGTCAAAGTTACAGAGCATATGTTAGGATGAATTCTAGAATTGCGCCGCTCAAGGTGGCAGCAGGTTGGAGTAGCTCTGTTACTTTTGATTCTGATTTATTCTTTTTTGGGAACTCTTCCTCTTGTGGTGGATACAGTTGATTTTTTTTGGACGACTGTCCTCTCCGGTGTCAGATGCTGTGCAGCTTGGAGGATTTTTCCTAATACTTTTCTACTTTTGTACATTTGTTATGATGCATTGCCAGGGCAACAGGGTTGTTTTCTTACAACCTGTAGCAGCTGATTAATATCTCAAAAGCTAAAATAATACTTCAACTACAACCCCAAATTCCTGATGAGCTGAAAAGGAGACGCCGTGGATGCAGAGCAGGAGCAAAGAGACGAGAGAGAAGGAGGAAGTTCAAAGCATCTTTTCCGTCGATTATGATGGGCCATGTGAGATCGTTGGGAAACAAGTTGGATGAACTCCAACTCCTACAAAGGACCCAGCCAGAGTACCGGGCATGCAATATTATGTGTTTTACTGACACATGGCTGCAGGATCATATCCCAGACTCCAGCGTCTCTCTGCCGGACTTTTTAACCATACGAGCAGACAGAGATTTAAAGATGAGTGGCAAATGTAAAGGAGGTAGACTGGCAGTACTTGTGAACAACAGATGGTGTAATCCAGCACATGTTACTATGAAGTGTCATCTCTGCAGTCCAGATATTGAACTGTTGGCAGTAAGTTTTCATCCATATTATTTACCCAGAGAGTTCACCAGTGTTATTTTGGCAACAGCTTACGTTTCACCTTCCGCTGTTGCCGACACTGCATGTGATGCCATCAGCTCAGTTGTTGCTAACTTACAGACACAAAACCCCAATGCTTTTGTGGCAATTTCTGGTGATTTTAACCACGCTTCACTCTCTGCTACACTTCCAACGTTTCAACAGTTTGTCAGCTCCTCTACCAGAGAAAACAAAACGTTGGATTTGTTTTAAGCAAATGTCAAGGAATCATACATCTCTACAGCAAGACCTCCTCTAGGCAAATCAGATCACCATCTTGTTTTTCTCTGTTCGAAATATAAGCCCCTTGTTCAGAGGCAACCTATAATAAAAGAGGACTGTGAGAAAATGGTCACAGGAAGCTGAAGAAGCTCTGCAAGGTTGCTTTGAGGCTACAGACTGGGACGCTCTGTGCCAGCCACATGGAGAGGACATCAATGCCATGACTGACTGTGTAACCGATATATTTATATATATAAACTTCTGTGTGGATAACATCATCCCCACAAGAACCGTGAGATGCTTCCCCAATAACAAACCTTGGATCACCAGTGACCTGAAGGACCTGCTTAACAAGAAAAAAAGAGCCTTCAGAGAGGGAGACAGGGAATTATTGAGGACTAGATAGAAGCAACTTAAAGTCAACATATAAGACAGCAAGGTGTACAAGAGGAAGCTGGAGAGCAGCTCCAGCAAAACAATATCAGAGATGTGTGGTCAGGGAGAAGATCACAGGCTTCAAGCAGAAGGATGATCAGACCGATGGAAGTCTGGACAGAGCCAATGAACTGAACACTTTCTTCAATAGGTTCAGTTCAGAAACAAGCTCAGCATCCTGCTCTCCTGCTCACAGCCAAACAGACATCCCACCCTCTTTTGACCCACACGACCCACAGCTGTCCAGTAACACCTCAAATGTTTTATCTTCCACCTCAGCCCTAGACCCTTCCGCTTTTACAAGACAGACTCCTGTCATCTGCAGAAATACTCGAATGATTCTGCAGTCGTGGGGTGGATACGAGATGGACAAGAAGCTGAGTACAGGAAGGTGGTGGACCGCTTTGTGGCATGGTGTGGAAACAATCATCTCATCTTGAACGTGACTAAAACAAAGGAGATGATTGTAGATTTTAAGAGAAACAGGAATAAGTCAAAAACTATTTCCATCATGGGAGAAGAAGTGGTGGTGGTGGAGGAATATAAATACCTCACCTGGACAACAGACTGGAGTGGAGATGCAACTGTGAAGCCATCTACAAGAAGGGACAGAGCAGAATGTACTTCTTGAGGAAGCTTAGGTCCTTTGGTGTTTGCAGCAAGATGCTGCATATCTTGTATAAGTCTGTTGTGGAGAGTGTGATCTCTTCTGCCATCATCTGCTGGGGTAGCAACATCAGAGCCAGGGACTTAAAAAGCTCAACAAGCTGATAAAGTAGGCTGGCTCTGTTCTGGGGACTCCTCTGGAACCTCTGGAGATCATTGTGCAAAGACGGATTCTTCCTAAAATGAAGAACATTATGGAGAACCCTGAGCATCTTCTTCATGAGACTGTCCTACAACAACAGAGTGTCTTCAGTCAGAGGCTTCTTCAGATCTGCTGTAAGACAGACCGCTACAGGAGATCCTTCCTGCCCACAGCCATCAGCATCTACAACGGCTCTTTGAAGAAACCTTCATAATGAACTACAACAACATTTAATTTCCCTTTGGGATTAATAAAGTAATTTGAATTGAATTGAACTGAATTGAATTGAATGAGTCTATCCTCTTTTTCTTTTCTCCAGTAATTTTTAAGAGATCATTAATATTGTACTCTTAGTAGTTGTAGTAGTTATGGTAGTTTTGTGTAGCTGTAGCTCTGAGATGCTCTGAGCTTTGAAGTAGGAAACCCAAAAAAGGAATCTGAAGGCTTGGTCTAAAAGACAGGGAACCATGTGTTGAGTAACAGGAAGGCAGGAGAACTATTTTAGCCATCAACCTCCTTCCCTCATTAAGGGCATTGAAGATGTGACGTGGCTGGGTCTTCCAGCATGACAGCGACCTGAAGCACACAGCCAGGGCAACTAAGGAGTGGCTCTGTAAAAAATATCTCAAGGTCCTGGAGTGGCCTAGCCAGTCTCCAGACCTGAACCCAATCAAAAATCTTTGGAGGGAGCTGATAGTGCATACTGCCCAGCAACAGCCCTGAAACCTGAAGGATCTGGAGAAGATCATATCTGTATGGAGGAATGGTCCAAAATCCCTGCTGCAGTGTGTGCAAACCTCGTCAACAACTACAGGAAACGTCTGATATCTGTAATTGCAATCAAACGTTTCTGTAACAAATATTAAGTTTTGTTTTTCTGATGTTTCAAATACTTATGTCATGAAAATGCAAATTAATTACTTAAAATCACACAATGTGGTTTTCTGGTTTTTGTTTTAGATTCCGTCACTCACAGTTAAGGAGTACCTATGATAAAAAATTAAAGACTTCTACATGCTTCGCAAGTTGGAGAACCTGCAAAATTGGCAGCGTTTCCAAATACTTGTTCCCCCCACTGTACATTAAGCCCCAGTCACCAAGATATGAGACAACATGAAATATTACCATAAACAGCTCATATCAACTGTCATGCAAGGTGGTGGCGGGTTGATGGTTTTTAGCTTGTAATGCAGCGATGGGACCTGGGCTACAGTCACTGAGTCAACCATAAAATGCTCTGTAAGTTTTATGGAGTGAAATTTGTCTGACAGCTGAAGGTCGGTAGAAATCGATCCATGAAACAGGACAGCGATCCCAAACACAGCAGCAAATCAACAACAACATGGCTGAAAATGAAAACAGTCAGTCCAGACTTTAACTTGATTGACATGCTGTGTTGGGAACATGAGAGCAGCCAATAAATAAACGTCAATGAACCTCAGTGAACTGAGGCACTGTTGAAAAGAAGAGTGGTCTTTCATAGCTAAGTTAGAGACTGATAAAGTTAGACCTCTTTAAGTTATTGCTGTAGACTTAGTTTTTAACTTGTAATGTTTCCATTTTGGCTTCACTTTTGCTTAATAATGACAGTGTGGAATCTGTTGTGTGTTTTGTACACTTGTGGTTATGATGAAATTATTTTAGATGCTGAAGACCGGATAATTTTTTTTAATATCCTAGTATTCTGTCAGGTGTACCCCGCCTCTCGCCCATAGACCACTAGTGACCTTGTACAAAAAAGCGGATTTAGAAAATGGATGGATGGATGGTATTAAAAACCCAAGAACTGATGGAGGGTGTAGTTTCTTTTTCTGGGACTCTATGTATTTACCCCTAGTAAACATCTACATTTCAGATAAACCTCACTAAAATGCTGAAGATAAGGATTCAAAAATATGATATGCACACTGGCAAAGGAAAATAACTGTGAATTCTTTCAGGGAAACATTTATTTTCCTCCATATTATTTGTCAGTCTGAAAAGTCCCCTTTCGTGGTGACAGTTATTGCTATCGAACGCACAGTAAGCCACAGCTGAAGCCTATTCAGCAGTGCTGCTTTGTCACGGCTGTCTTTCCTCCCCAAAGTGATACAGACCTCACAGAAAGCTGCGTTCATGTCAATCTCCCTTTTATTTCTTTTTTACTGTGATTGTTGCTTTATCTCTGCCATGCAATTTACAAGATAGCAGGAGGATGTATAATCCCTTGTCCCCATTCTTTCATATCGGGCTGTTTCATTCCCTTCTGCATCCATTTTATTATTTATGGTTATTATATGGTATCAGGAATGCCAAAGAGCCTCGGCTTCAACCCAGTTCTTCTGTACGCCTGCTGATCCCAGAAGTAAGGCTTATTCTGCGGCTGCATGCTTTGTAAGTCATTTTGCATAACAGCTGAACTACTGACATAAATATGCTAATACGGTGCCATTCAAAGTTAAAGCCATTTTCACATTTTAGAGGAAGTAATGGGTGGTGCTTGTGAGCTATATATACGCTCTTCTTTGACAGAACTTTGCTAATAATGTTGTTAATTTGACAGCTGACAGATGGAGTACAACATGTGCTGTTTGTGTTTGCTTGTGTGCACGTTTCCCTGGAGATGCTGCTTATGCTCGGACACAAAAGTGCTCATCGCAAAGCAGGGCGTCTTCTACCTTTCATTGAAAATAGAGAGCCTGTGACAGTTTTTAACTTTTGTTGATGCACATATGACATTTACAGA